>PVKA01009772.1:14274-67147 GCA_004027165.1 Ctenomys sociabilis
ATATATATATATATATATATATATATATATATATATATATATATATTGGGGGCAGGAGCGATGGCTCAGTGGAATAAGTGCTTCCCTAGAAAGCACAGTGGCCTGAGTTCAATCCCTGGTTCTGCCAAAAAATGAAAACTTTTACTTGTTCTTTTGGTATATATCACTTCTTTCTAATATAACCTATTATGAAATCATAGTAATGTAAAGACATAAAAAGAATAGCCAGCTTAAATTACGTATGGCTGTATACTGTAAAATACAACTCATGTAGCTGTATACTCAGGCTTCTGCGCAAGGCTTGCTTGGACACAGGGAACACTGTGTCCCTTGATAATAGTTCTTGGCTCAAAAAGTCCTGCCCTTCAGAACATCAAGTCCTTGATGGCCCTTTTCCAAGTCAGGCCGTCTGATCTCTAATGCCTAAAGAAATAAACTCTGGTCAGACTACTTTTTTGAAGAGAAAGTTTAAAGAATAAAGGATGTTTGCTGCTTTACACAGATAACAGCTTTTTACTTTTTTTTTTTTTTTTTTTTACAGTCAACTGTGATCCTTTTTTTTCACAGGTATGCCAAAGGAAGTTTATATTCAGAAATTAGTATTGAACAGTTTGTGCTTTACAAATGTCAACAGACCATTATCACCACATTCTGTTTGTGAAATCCATTCATATTTTGTTCTCATTCTTAACTTCTTACACTGATGACCTTTATGCTCCCTGTGAGATGACCAACCTGGATCTTTCTGAGTCCTTAAAACAACTCTCATTTCAGGATTTCAGACTTTAAAGGTGGACCACAGTGTCCTCCTTACCTGCCCTATTCCCTCAACCCAAGCAACAGTTCCTTTAGTTCTCAGGCCTGTCCTGGCCAAGCCTCTGGTCCCCATCCCCAGTTCCATCTGGCTCAGTCTCCACTCCCAAAGCATGTACAGAGCAGTGCAGACTTTCTCTCCACCTCCTATGCTGTACATCTTTCCCATCCTGCTTCCTATATAACACAATAGGGCTGGGAAAGTCTTGAGCTGGCAGGGTCAGAGCTTCCTTCTCCTGTGAAGATCTTTTTTTGTCTTGCATTAGTTTCCTGCAGGAGCCCCAGCCTCTGCAATCTCAACCTGAAAAGACAGTTAATTGAGAACTTTTATTCTCTTCTTCCTTGTTGAATAGGGAATGTGGGCTATGGCAGTACTTCTGAAGCTTGGCTGGGCAATAGTATTGCTTTGGGGGTCCAGATTAAAATGCTAGTTCTAGCCGGGCGTGGTGGTGCATGCCTGTAATCCCAGCACTCGGGAGGCTGAGGCAGGAGGATTGTTGTGAGTTCGAGACCAGCCTGAGCTACAAAGTGAGCTCGAGGCCAGCCTGAACTGCATAGTGAGACCCTGTCTCAAAAAGACAAAAAAAAAAAAAATGCTAGTTCTAAGTAAAGATGTATTAGACCAGTAGTAGAGCTTGTGCCTCATGTGTCCAAGGCCCCGAGTTCAATTACCCCACAGAGAGAGAGAGAGAGAGGGAGAGAGAGCATGTTCCCTGATAATACCAATGCTGCAGGCCATAATTTAAGTGATAAAGAGGTCAATGAGCTCCAACATTTATTATTTTATTTTATTTTTTACTAGGAATTGAACTTGTAACCTTGCTCCTGCCAGACACGCTGAGCTTCTGAGCTCTTTCTCTGGTCCAAGATTATTTTTTAAGCAATAATAAAACAATACTCATGATTCTCAGTAAAAACAATACTCATGATTCTCAGTCCTAAGTCATAACCTCATCTTTCTTACTCTCAGCAAATGGCTTAAATAGAAATTAAAAAGCCATCTCTTAAGAGCCCCTTCGAGCATGTTTGCCCTTTATAGCAACTTTTCTGTCCTGAGTCTTTTCCCTCAGTCTCTTTTCCTCCTTTTTTCTATTGCCCCTCTTTTTTTGGCAGAACTGGGATTGAACTCAGGCCCTTGCACTTACCAGGGAAGTGCTTATTCCACTGAGCCATCTCCCCAGCCTCTATTTGCCCCTCTTTGCTGAGCTGGCATTCTGTTCTCTCATTTATCTCTTTCTACTGGCTCTTTCCTATCATCTGCTGGCTTTCCTAGGGATAGTTCCTAACAAAATTTCCACAGGGAAGGGGCTGACTTTCCCTCTGGTTTCTTTCTGATTCTGCATTTCCAGCTTAGCATCATAATTAAGTAGCTTGTACACACAGCCATTTTGAAAACAAAGCATTCATAATAATGTTACTGATAATAATAAAATTAGAAATAACTAAATGCTCAAGGAAAGAAGGAAATAAGTGTAAGTGTACTAATTAAAATGATACTTAGGCTGAGTGTGGTGGCACACACTTGTAAACCTAGAACTTGGGAGGCAGAGGCAGAAAAATAACTGTCAGTTCAAGGCCAGCATCAGTTCCATAGTGAACTCAAGGCCAGCCTGAACTACACAATGAGAGTCTGTCTCAAAAAAAAAAAGAAAAAAAAATATAATACTTCATGTGTTGACAAGGGATAAATAAAATGGTAGGTATACAATAGGCAGGTAGAGGGCCGGGAATATAGCTCAGTGGTATAGTACCTGCCTGGCAAAGTGAGGTCCTGAGTTCAATTCCTGGTACCCACACATACAAAAAATAATAATAGCTTGGTAGAATAAGTGCTGCTTATGCAGAATTTACAAAAGCAGTAAAGGGGAATCTGTCTCACAATCCTTTGCCTGCATAGTCCAAAGATACCAAGGAGTTAGAGGAAGGAGAATGAGACAGGTGCTCTTTCAGTGAGAGCCATTGCCATGTTCTGACTGCCTCAGGTGCCCACTGACCGCACGACCTCAGGAAAGACTGGACCTTCTCAGACTGTATGGGGGACTCACAGAGATGGTGCCTCAGAAAATCAAATCACTGTATACAGAGGCTGCCTATGCCTGAGAGTCTGGAGGATGACAGAAAGGCGGGTAAAAAGCCTTGGGATAAAGTGAGAAAGGGTAGCTGCCATAGCTAATGTTCTCACAGAATAGACTCATTTGATCTTTGTACATTATTTTATAAATGAAATACTTCCTGCTGGGCATGATGGTACACACCTGTTATAGCAGCACTCAGGAGGCTGAGGCAGGAGGCTTGCTTTGTGTGTGAGGCCAGCCTGGGCTACATAATGAGACCCTCAAAAGGAATCATGTAGGTTGTACTTTGTGTCTGGCTTCTTTTAGCATTACACAAGGTTTGTCCATGTTGTTGCAGGTAGTTGTGTTTCATTTATTTGCATTGTTCTATAACATTATATACTGTGAATACACTATAACGTCTCCATTTTACTACTGCTTGTTTTTGGGCGGAGGTACCTCATGTAGCCCAGGATAGCCTCAAATTTGTGGTTCTCCTGGCTCAGCTTCCCAAACCAGTTTACTGTTGATGGACATTTGGATAGCTTTCAGTTTTTGTCCTTAACAAATAATTCTTCTGTGAAGAATGTATTGCTTTTAATAATGGGGCAGGGAACTCCACAAAACCTTGGAGATTAATCCCAGCACTTTGAAGGCTGAGGCAGGAGCAGCCCTTGAGTTCAAGGCCAGCCTGAATTACATAGTAAGACCCTGTCTCCAAAAAAAAAAAAAAAAAAAAATTGCAGATATTCTATTTTTTCAGTTCCCATTACTACCATCCCAGTTCAAGCTGTCAAGAACTTTCACTTGGACTTTTAACCACAGCCTCCTGGTTGAAATCCCCACTTACAGTTCACCATAAATATGGCTACCAGCTTTCTCCAACAGGATTCTAATTATGCCGATGTCCTTGCTTCAGCAACATTAACACTCTCCTCACTGCCTTCCAACTAAAGCATAAATTCCTTAGCTTAGCACTCAAGGTCTCTGGCTCTTGTTTTTTGTGTCCTAGTCAAGCTGTGCCATTCCTGGCTTGTGCTAAACACAGACCCTCACTTTCCTCCTGACTTCTGCTTACCACATTCCTCCTCAGTGCTGCATCACAGAACCACTTGCTCTGCTCCTGACATCTGCCACACCTGTCTTGAGTCGTCCTGTCTTCCCAAGCTGAGCTTGGATACAGTCCTTCCAGCAGGACATATGCCTGCTGGCTCTCTGCTGGGCAGGGCAGCTCCCCATCTGCAACGACTCCTCCTATATCACAGACTGCCTCCTATTCGCTTTGCCTTCAGCCTTCATTGGCCCTGAAGTCTGGTGAGGACTCCATCTGGTTCCAGTAAGCTAGCCCAGTTTACTGCCCATGGGGAGGGTTCAGTAAATGTTGAAGTATTCTGCAGAAGTTGTCTGGAACTGTCTTCCTGATTTGTAGCTCCAGGGCCTACTTTGTGTAAATTCCTCTCTTGCTCCTTGGTATTTTGCCGCTCAGGAACTTGGTCTGTGCTGTCTGATACCTCACTGATCCTCAAGAAGGACAAGGACTTTTGAGTACCACCCTTTATTATGATACCACTTAAGAGCGCTCCCTCCTCTTAAATGAATTAGAGGTTTATTGATTAGGTGTCTCCTATGCACATGACACTGTGGTAACTGGGATAAAACTTGCTGTGCTCTTGTAAGACATCTTTCTGGAGATTTTCCCCTTTTGCAGTGTTTTCATGTCTAGATCTGTTGTCTCTGGTTGATTTTTGGAACTTTTGCCTTTGTCTTGCCACTATGGATGGAATGTACTTTGAATAAGGTTTTGGGATCTCAGCTGAGGTCCATCAAGGCACTGCAAAGCAAGTAGAAGATAAAAATGGAGCACTTTCTTCCTTTGCATCAATAGCCAGATACTCAAGGACTAGTTCCTAAGTTAATGATAGAAAGTCTTGATTCAAATGAAAAAAAAAAAAAAAAACCCCACCTCATTCATTTGCATTCTCTCTCTCCTCAATTATCTCAGGAGAATTTGGTTCTGAGCATTAGAGATGATATAATTTTGTGGTAAGAAAATAAGAATTAGAGGAAGCCAATTAGGAAACCTCAAGGAAGAGGAAGTGTCTCTAGGCTGAAGGGAAGGCTGCTGAGCCTTATTTCCTTTCTTGCTTTGACTCACTCTCTCAGTGCCTGGGCAGCTTCTGTACCTCCCTTTCCCCAACCTGACCAGAGAGTAGTGGGGAAGGAGTAAAATGAATAAGGTAAAAATTCACAAAAATCATAAGATGTAGGGAAGCCCTGTGTATGTAAAAATCTCAGTGAAATGATTGATACTTGCTGTCCTACACCTCTCCCCTCCACATTATCCTGAATGAGACTGTGTAGGGAACAGCATTAGTAATAACTAGCTGCCTTCTTAATTAGGAAGAAGAGTTTCATTTCTGAATAACAGCATACACTGTGCAGGTCGAGGCAGTGCTTAGCTTCTTTTCTAGACAGAGCAAAGCAAACTAGCCTACATGCTGGGCCTTTCACAGAGAAAAGCTGAGTCCAAGTCTTCTCATAGGTGGCTGCTTGCACTGCCATAATTCCTAGTTGCTAACTCTATGCCTTAAGAGTGAGTACAGAACACTCCCCTACTTGAGCAAAGAAAAAACAGGTTGTGGTCATCAGGTAGTCTGTGGTAAGGCTCAGGTTCAACACAGTGTTTCCCCCCATCAAAGCTGGGGACCTTGTGTCTTTCTTCTGCATCTTGTTCTTCACTGGAACATTTGTTGTCTTCAAGCTGTGAAAGGCTTCCGGTATTGTCATGCCTAAGGGGAAGTTGGGTGTTAAATACCACCAACCGTTAAGCCCAAGCCAGCTGGGGGCTTGCCTTTTCCAGTATTCTGGGAAGACTCATGAGAATTCTGTGTTTTGCTAAATTATTGGCTCCCAAAATAAAGACACCAGCTGAGCAGTAGGTCTTCATGTAAGACAGACTTTGGTAAAACAAGAAAGACATCAAAAGTTGTAATTGAAGCTTTTATAGCTAAAACTCAGGAGTGAAATGAACAGCATTTTGGCTCTATAGACAAACTTCATGGATAATTGTATTTAAATGTGTTTTGGTGTGAAATAATAGAAGTTTATTTTCTTTGGTGCCAAGGGATAGTATTTATCCTTTTGGAGAATGGCTGAGAGAATCCAAGCACAGAATTAAATTAACTAATAAGGAAGAAAATAACTCAGGAGAGAAATAATGATACTTGCATGAAAGTTATGTGAGGAAACCATGCTAGATATTATGGAGGGCGCTACAGTGTTGCTTTACTAGAGTCAGCTTAGATAAGGGGGTTGAAGTGTTTATGAACTGAAGTGTAACTTATTGTCTCAGTAAGTCAAAGAAATCACACCCCAGCTCACATCTCATGCTTCTGTTTCTCCCTCTCCTTTGCCCATACATTATAGGTCTAATGTACCAGGAAATCGTTTTCACCTCCTAAGCTCACTCAGAATTATTGCACTCCTAGGTAGCTAACCACAGTGATGGAGGTACAGAAAGAACTACAGGAGTGAGGTTAACCTAAGGGGGTGGGGGAAGATGCCAATAGGGTAAAGTTCTTACCCCCAGGGAATCCTCTGAAGAGGCTCAAATGATGAAAGACTGGCCGTAGAGCTGGGCAGAGCCTTCCTTTCCTCTGAGTCCACTTGGAGATGCTACCTTAGCTCTGTCTTGCCCACGGCTGCCTTTTGGGGGCCTCCTAACTTTAAAGAGCCCCAATTTTCCTAAGATACTCTCTTACCAGGATGTGACCAACTCATCGGGCCTATGTTTGTACCTGCTTGTACTACATTCACTCAAACATAGGCTGTGTTTTTCTATTCCCTGGCTCGCTGAAGCTGCCAGCAGAGTATGGTAAGCCAAGGACCACATTCTTATCTGGCCTTTGTGATTCAGCATTTCTGCAGCCACTGGGACTGTACAGTGCCACTTTCTACCTCTGCCTCGTGGGTAACCCCAACCTTTAGGGCCCCCACTACCGGGGTGGAATGTGAGCCTTGCCTAATAGAGGCCCCCAGGAGATTTTCCAAGACTCACGAGATGTCAAGTCATCTCTAAAATTTTTCAAAAACCCAGAAAGTCATTTCAAAAAGTCTAACTTTGGGGGCCCCACAGAGAGGAAGATCAGACTTTCCACAGAGACACAGTAAATCTGTCACACAGGCTTCTGTCCCAGCTACAAAGATACTGGTGCCCAGGCCTTAGGGAGAGCTCCCTGACCCAGGGGGAAGTCCACCTGCATAAGGAGTTGACCTGCTGCTTAGCAACTGAGGACAGATATTCATGAAGTCTGTTTCCAGGGGGATTTCCCTTTATAATGGAATTAGCAAACGTTTGGTCTTTCTGACAGAGTTCCCAGAGGAAAATTGTTTGCCTCTGTGAAAAATATCAAGTTTGGATTTCTCATTTAGTCATGAGTCTTTTCAAACAAAGAAAATGTACTATAATATAAAACCTAACTAGTGACAATGAATATTCTGATTTTTTAAATTGTAAATTTAAAAAAATTGGGGTGAGAGTGGTACCGGAGATTGAGCCCAGGATCCTTGTACTGAACTATATCCTTACCCCTTCAAAAAAAAAAATTTTTTTTTAATTTTTTAAAATTTAGAGACTGGGTCTCACTAGGTTGCCCAGGTTAGGCTTGCAAGCCTCTTGCCTCAGCTTCCCAAGTACAGGGATTACAGGTGTACTCTACCAGACCTAGAAAGACTGAGATTCTAATTCTAGCTTTCAACATCTATTTGCACTGAAAATGAGGTTAAAGCCTGGCATGCTTCACCCCAGCACTGTAGGAGGTTAAGGCAGCAGGGCTGCAAGTTTGAACCCAGCATGGGCAAGTTAGTGACATAGCAAGATCCTGACTCAAAACACAAGAGAGGACCAGGGAGATAGCTCAGTGGTTTAAGTGCCTTCCTGGCAAGCACAAGGTCCTGAGTTCTATCCCTGGTACCAAAAAAACAAGCAACAACAACAAAACATAAGGGAGTGGAATGCCCTGGGGATGTAGCTCAGCACAATGGCACTGGCTGGGATGAATCCCCAATAACACACACACACACACACACACACACACACACACACACACACACTTGAAGTTGATTCCTTCCAGGAAGAATTTTTAAGAGTATTGAAATATACATGACATTCCAAATCCTATTCATCTTTCACAGACTAGTTTGAATACAACCTTAAGAGTGATCAAGATTCGTTCAAATGCATGAAATTCTCACAGCCAGCCAGTATATGATTTGAAATATTACCACAAGGCTGTGATTGTCCACCATCATGTCTACAGAGGAAGCAAAGCAGTGAGGCTATGAAAATGTCTCATTTGTTCCTTTCTGTAGTTTTCAGTTCATGTTAACAGCCATATATTGAATTGTTGACACAAGCCCCATGTCACGGCAGTGAAGCAAACAGAAATGAAAAGTTCCTAAGCTTTCCTATCAATCTTTGGCAAAGCCCAGATACACAACTCTTTTAAGTTAAACCATGTACAAACTGGGTGTGGTGGCGCATGCCTGTAATCCCAGCACTCGGGAGGCTGAGGCAGGAGGATTGTTGTGAGTTCGAGACCAGCCTGAGCTACAAAGTGAGCTTAAGGCCAGCCTGAACTGCATAGTGAGACCCTGTCTCAAAAAGACAAAATAAATAAATAAATAAATAAATAAATAAATAAATAAATAAATAAAATAAGTTAAACCATGTAATTGCCAACATTTGACCTGTGAAAGCAGCTGTCTTAGGCTGGGGAGATAGCTCAGTGGTATCGAGGGCTTTACCAGCACACAGGATGCCCCAGGTTCAGTCCCCAGCATGGCCAGCAAAAGTAGGCAGCATCCCATTTAATTCAAATTGACAGAAGAATCAAATTATATGCAGTGGGCACATAAGGGAGAAAGGAGATTTGGGCTCCTTAGAAGAGGTGATGGGAATGGTGGTTCAAACAGGAGCAGGGGCACCCTGAGCCATGATCAGAGCAGTGCTGTGCAGCACAACCAGCAACAGACCAGGAGGATGAAGGGGAAGAGAAGACTGAAAGACAGGTTAATTTCTTGACAGCTTTAAATGCTGAAGAGTAGATTTTATTAAGTAAATATGAAAACCCAAAGGAATATATAGGCAGAGTAACAGCCCTGAGAGACACCAAGAATGTGGATGGGACTGGCAAGCACAAGGGCCTGAGTTCAATGCCCAGTTCCACAAAAAACAAAAAAGAATGTGGATGATCAACACATGGACTGTACTGTGCCTGGGTAAACTGTAAAGGTCTAAATTTGGATTGTGCATTGGGAATAAAAAGCAGGCTAGAGAGTAGAGCTCTGCATAGCAATAATCAGCAGTATTCAGTAAGATGTATGGGAAGGCAACAGTCTGGAGGGACCCAATTTAATGAGTATTAATTATGTGCTGGAGAGTTTGTTAAACACTTCCTTGCCTTCTCTTATTTAATATTACAATGGTCCCCGTGATGTGGATTTTTTTTTTTTTAACCGAGGTTCAAACTCAGGACTTTGCATTTGCCAGGCAAATGCTGATACCCCCAGGTCCCCATAATGTGTTATCCAAATTTAACAGATAAAAGAGAATCCAGACCTAGGAAGATTGCATAAGGTGACTATTACAAATTGACTTAAATTTAAATTCAGGTTTATCTAGGAAGGGATGCACTCCATCTTACTACATGCTTGACACTGCTCAATTTGAGTTTCATCAGTGAAAATAGCAGATTCTTGCCTTCATGGAGCTTAGAGTAGGGGTAAAGGACAGTCAATACTTAATAAAACTATGAGTTATAAAACAGGAAGAGCAGACTAAAAAGTTGAGGGCAAATGAGGCAATGTAAGTACTAGGTAATTAAGTTGCAAAATTTGTGTTCTGAGTACTTAAAAAGTGGTACAAATTGCAGGAACTGGCTTGAGAAGGAAGTGATAAGACTTCTGATTTATTTATTTATTTATTTATTGGCAGAACTGGGGATTGAACTCAGGCTCTTGAGCTTGCCAGGGAAGCACTTATTCCACTGAGCCATCTTTCCGGCCCAAGACTTCTGTTTTAGTTATTTCAGATTTTGAAATATCATGTGCCTCAATGTGAAGAATATCTCATAGGCAGTTCGAGACAATTCAGTTCCAAACAAGGGTCCAGTCTGAGCCTACTGTGTGCTGTTGAGGCTCAAGGGACTCAGCAAGTTCATCCCAGCAGCCTTGAAGAGCGCTCTTCGTGACTATTCTCACAAACGGTGAAAATCACACTGCACCACGGGCTCAAAGGGCAGGAGTCCCTAAGCGCAGGGACCTAAACCAGAAGCAAGTGCTGTAAAGCAGGGGGCAGCTTTTATCAGTACTTACCTGGGAATTACAGCCAGGAAGAACTGGAGAGTCCACCAGCATTACTATTTTAAAAAACGGGAGGGGGGAGCGGGAAGATAGCTCAGTAGTATAAGCGCTTGCCTGGTTCAATCCCTGGTTCCGCAAAAAAAAAAAAAAAGTGGAAAGTGAATTTAGGACAAAGTGTATTAGAGATCTGAATCTAGGGAGCAGGCTCGAAAGTACCACAACCTTAAGTGGTATACAAACCATCTTTAAGTAGAAAAACTAGCCTAACATCATGTTTTTCACTTTATATTTATTAAATAGTGTGCGGGGTAAAGTAACAAAGGCACAATTTTACAATTTGAAAAGCTACCTGCTGTTTCCCAGGGGCTACCTTTACTACTCGGAATTACTCTCATTAATAATAATAATAATAATAATAATAATAATAATAATAATAATACCCTTGCCTGCTCTAAACCCAGACCCTTTGGACCATGTTCCTTCTTATTCAAAGCCACTTAACGTCAGAATGTCCCAGTTGCCCACATTTCAACCTGTTCCATTTTTAAGATAAAGCATTGTAAAGATTATTTACAACCTTTTTAAAAGGATGACCTTGGCAGGCGAGAAGAAAATTATATTCTTTCCAGTGGCTCCTTGAACCTGCTCCCCTCGGAGCCTACAATTAGCCCTAGCTACTATTGCGGCTGCAGCCCTGCCCCCGTCGGGTTTGGAAGAGCGAGCTTGCGCTCGGGGCAGACAGGCAGATGTGAGAGACCCACTGAATGTACGCTGCGTTTAGGTCACTCTCACAGGCAAATTACTATTCCAGGTCTCCCAAAAAAACACTTCTTCGTTTCTGCAGCAGTCAGTGTAGCGCCCTAACCTCACAATTCAAATTCCACCACACACCCTCTCACCCGCAAGCCCCGCAGCGGAAAGTCCCGCGGACCTCGCGACCTCCTGGTCACGCCCACCTTGGGGCGGGCCTCTCGCGTAGGCATGGATGACTAAATAGGTTCGGCCAGCAGGAGCGGAAGCAGTCGGCCGGTGCCCCGGAAGCAGTGGCCTCAACTTCCGGGTGGTGCTTGTAAGCCTAGTGCGGGAGTCTAGGGACCCAAAGAAAGCTTGAGTAGTGGGTGCACCAACATGTCCCGAGGGTCCAGCGCTGGGTTTGACCGCCACATTACCATTTTTTCGCCCGAGGGTCGGCTCTACCAAGTAGGTGAGTGAACCAGGTCTGTCTGTGGTCCACGCGAAGTGCTCTGTGGTCCACCCGAAGTGCCCTGTCATGCTTCGGCCTGGAGCAAGTAGACGCGGCCCGAGATGAGCCTGCGTGTAAAGAGAGCCCGATGTAGGAAGGGAGGAAGGTCTATGCTGGGCTGAGCCCCGTGGTGCTTCTTCCCTAGTTTGGAAGCAGGCTGCGGGGCCCGAGAGCTGCAAGCCTGCTCTGCTCTGGGCGAGCGCCGCCCCAACTGGACACAGTAGAGCGTTAGGGGAGGTAGATCTGCGACCCTGCCTCTGACTTGCTGGGGGCCCTGCAATTCTATTTTGTATTGGTTAAGCCCAGTGCTTTCTCTGAAGAATAAATGGTTCCTTAACAGCCAACTAAGGGGCCTTCTTGCTGCTTTCTTTTTTTGCAGCATGAGCTTCTTGACTTATACTTAACTCCACACCAGCAGTCAGAGCCTGCGTCGGGCCCTCTGCTGGTTCCAGGGAATACAAAGATAAAGACACACCCTCTCCCCCACTGAAGCCCATGGCTTGTAAGGATTACAGATACAAACAGAAAAAAAAAAAAAAAATGCCGATTTACAAGTATAGGCAGGGTCCAAGACATCTTTGGAAAACTGGTAGGATGAATGGCTCCCAGTTGTAGAACTGCTCTTGAAGCTCCATTCGTCGTTTAAATAGTGCACTAGCTGTTTACTGTAGAACAACTATAGTGGAAATAAGCCTAAGCTAGCTAAGCTGTTTAACTTATTCAGTAAAACATGTTTTGTTGCATTGAAATAGTAAAGTTTAGGTTATGGTTGCAGGCCAGATTTTGACCTCTTGTCAAAGAAGTTAGTGTCAGAAGAACCTGATGAAAGCCTGGTGTAGTTGCACACCTGTGAGCCCAGTACTCCAGGGGCTGAGGCAGAAGGGTCACAAATATGAAGCCAGTCTGGGCTGCATAACAAGACCCTGTCGGAAAAGACTTGGGGGAGAGCCTGATTTACATCTGGGCCATGATAATTTTTCTTAAAGTAAGTTTAGTATCTCCATGACTTTGCAAACAGTAATATATAGTCATCTTGCTTGGAAATGATTAAGTAGAGAATTGGTCTAAAATGAAGTTCTGTTTGCTTGTAAAACTTAAAAATAAGCTTTAAAATGACTTGTATTGCAACATTCACTGTATTATATGTTGGGTATAATGTAGCAAGGAACATCATAGTAAGTATTTGAGTTTTCCTTTAATTTCAGTTGAAAAGTATAACTGTCCTTAAAGATTTGTCATTGGGCTGGGGAGATGGCTCAGTGGAATAAGCACTTCCCTGGCAAGTGCAAAGGCCTCAGTTCAATCCCCAATCCCGCAAACAAAGAAAAAAAAAAAAAAAAGATTTGTCATTTGCAGTGCCCCAAGATTTAAAAGTATTGCAGTAACCCAAGATTTTGTATTGGGTTACTGCTTTCAATGTTGTGTTTTGTTGTTATTAATTTGTGAACAGAAAAAAGCTCCAGGGGAGATGGCTCAGTAGAATAAGTGCTTCCCTAGCAAGCGCAATGGCCTGAGTTCAATCCCGAGTTCTGCCAAAAAAAAAAAAAAAAGAAAGCTCCGCTTGACCTATACCTGGCTTCTATTTATTGTGCTATGGAATCAAGCCATAAAATGTAGTCTTTGATAGTTCCTAGATTTGGTGAATAGAAACATTAAATATAATGTCATTTTAGTGAGATTTGAAAAAGAACATAGTTCGAAACAAGTTCAGTATTTACATAGGATGATTTTAATTTCTTTTTGTTTGAAAGTTTATTTATTTATTTATGCAAAACTGGGGATTGAACTCAGGCCCTTGCACTTGCCAGCGCTTATTCTATTGAGCTGTCTCCCTGGCCCCAATTTTAATTTCTGCCTCACTGAGTAACATACTTCCTCTGCCATTCAGGGGATTAATTAGACATTGTTCAGAAAAGGAAAGTGAAAGAATAGTTAGGATGAGCAAGCAGTACAGTGAAATGATCAGGCCTGAAGCCATACCTGGGTTCAAATCTTTGCTTCTCACAAGTGTATTTGGGCAAAGAAGGTAACCTTGGCGTTAGCTTTTGTTTGCAAAATCAGACTAGTAATTCCTTCTTAGGTTATTTGAGGATTAAATAAGGGAATGTAAGTAGAGTACTTAGTGTGTGATTGCTACATACATTAGTTGTCTTTTTAATTCTTTAGCTTTGTATCTGTGTGTGTGTGTGTGTGTGTGTGTGTGTGTGTGTGTGTGTGTGTTTAAAGAAGAAAGTATAGAATGCAGTATTTTTCTTTGGATTTACCCATTCATCTCTAGTGAAATACATGTACATGTAATATTGTAAGTGCTGTTTATTAGTTTATAACACTAGTAATCTTTAAGATCTTTAGGATCCTTCCAAGACAAAGCATCTAAAAATTGTAAAGTATAACTTTTGACATTGACAACTAAAAAAAGTATAAAAATGAGATCATGACAAAGGAAGAAAAGATTATGGAAAAAATGTTCATTGTCTTCCATAGTTAGGACTCAAAAGATAAATATCAGAATTGGGGGTGAAATATAGTAGTAGAGTTCTTTTACATGTTCTCCCCCCAGCACAGAATGGTAACCACAATCATCAACATAACATTGGCAGTGTTTGCTAAGTTTTTTTTATATTATACTCTTCAATATTATACCCTTGACTATTAAAAAATTTAACTTGTATATAATTTATATTTTTGTATGTATATATATATTAAAAGTTATACGGCACCTAGGTTGAAATTCATTTCAGGTATGTGAATGCACCTCAGTGATTTTAATTGAGCTACAGCTTGCACAACGTGTGAAACTCTGGGTTCATTCTCTAACACTTTGGGAGTGGTTAATTTTAGGGTACCTAGTTATAACATGTTATACACCTTAAATGTACTTTTTTTTAAAATCTAGATTCAGGAATTCCTCAGGTTACCAGTGTGGGTAAACTAAAACTCTAGCGGACCAAATGAAGCCTGACTACTTTTAGGCCTCCTACTTGCTGATCCCTTGCTGGGCAAGTCTGGCAGAGGAGAAATCATTCACATGGATTTGCTTGTGAGGTGGATGTGTGCACCAGGTCTCACAGTGTGTTTTAGGCTTACTTGCAACTCACTGTGTAGCCCAGGCTAGCCTTCACCTCACAACGCTTCTTTAGCCTCAGGTTCCCCAATGGTAGGATTATAGTGGTCCCTCACTTGTTGCAGAGGTTACGTTCCAGACATTCCCACAGTAAGTAAAAATCAGTGAAGTAGTAACAGTATATTTATTTTAGTATTTATATATATTTTAAGGCTCTATAAACCCTTCCCATGCCAGGCATGGTGGTGCATGCCTATAATCCCAGCACTTGGGAGGCTGAGGCAGAAGGATTATTGTCGAGACCAGCCTGAGCTACAAAGTGAGTTTGAGGCCAGCCTGAGCTGCATAGTGAGACCCTGTCTCAAAAAAGACAAAAACAAATAAATAAATAACCCCTTCCCACACTCTTATAAACCTTTCCACACTTCTAATGTTCTTAGCTATTTTCTAAGTCGATAAACCTACGTAATTTTAACAATATGCATACACCGTGTGAAAAATCCTGCAATATAGTGAAAAATCTGTAATAAATAATTTAGATTAATATTTTTTTATTCAATCCTTGGTTCCACAAAAAAAAATTATTTTTTAAACCCATGGGAGCCAGTGAGATAGTTCAGCAGACTAAGTGCCGGCTTTGGCAAGTGCAGTGACAAATTCAATCCCCGATACTGCATGCCATGCTGGCCCTGCCCCTGAGCACACTGAGCCAGCCACCTGTACTCCCAGCACTGTGGAGGCTGAAACAGAAGGATCACTGTGAGTCCAAGCTGCGTAGTGAGACCCTGGACGAAACAATAAAATAAAGATGACAGTCTCCACTGTCCAATCAGAAGACATAGGTTTGGCAGACTGGATCAAAAAATAAAATCCAAGATTATTATGAGTACAGAAATCCACATTTTGGGCCGGGGAGACAGCTCAGTAGAATAAGCACCTGAGTTCAATCACCCATACTGAAAAAAGAAATAAGAAAGACCGTGAAATAGTGAGGGACTACTCTTATAGGCCTGTGCCACCATATCTAGCTGCCTGGTTTCTTCTAAGAAGGGGGCATGATAGGAGCTCAGAAGAAATGGACTGATAAAGATAGAATAGAAAGGACAACTGCTAAATAAAGTGTAGAAGTAATGTGTGTTAAAATTAGATTTCCTGGGTTAGAATTCTAGCTCCATACCAAGTGTCAACTTCTTGCATTTGTAAAATAGAAATAATCCCACCAAGTATGAGGCACTTAGAATAGTGCCAAGCATATAGTAAGCACTCAGATATTTCTTACCCCTACCCCATACTAGGAATTAAGTACAGAGCCTTTGCACTGAACAAAATCCCCAGGCCTTTTCATTTTTTACTTTAAGAAAATGTTTTACAAGTTGCTCAAGCAGGCTGGGCTTGAAATTGTGATCCTCCTGCTTCAGCCTCCCAGAGTGCTGTGGTTATAGGTGTGTGCCACCATGCAGGACTATACTTAGTTGTCCCTGTAAGCAATGCTGTCAGAAGAAACAAGTGGCTGATGTAAAAGAAGTTTAAAGTTTCACAAATAAATGAACTAAGTAGTACAGTCATATACCACTTAGTGGGGATATAATCAGAAATGCTTGGTTGATCTCATTGTGCAGCCATCCTAGAGTACAGTTGCACAAACTAAGGTGGCGTTGACATCTCTTGGTGATGCAATTGTTTATTTGGTCCATCACTCACCATTCATTGGTGATCAAAATGTTATACAGCGCATGACTATACTGTATGTGTGTGACTGTGTATGACTCAAGAGTGAACCCAAGGTCTCAGTAAGTTAACGCAGGCTGACCTCAAATTTGTAATCCTACTGCCACGACTCCTTGAGCCTCTGGGATTATAGGCATGGGCCATTGCCTGGCTCATGCCTATAACCCCAGAGTTGCTTTCTTTGTAATTGGAAAAAGTAATTCTTATTTTAAAAGCAGTGTTGCATAGCCCAAATTTTTCATGCCCTTCTTGAATTTGATTTAAAATTAAATATGTGCATATATGTATTTACAGTGAAAAAATAGTGGAATCAAACACTATTTTCCAACCTGTTTTGCCAGTGCAACGTTTCTTAATGACCCCACTTCCAGGAGGATCACTGATATAAAAAGTAAAGTACTGGAAAACACTATGAAATGAGCTACACACTTCCCTATTAGGTAGGGAAAGACAGTAAGTAACTCTGAAGTAGTAAGACCTAACAAAACCTTAACAGAAAATTTTTAGCATTGAACTCACCCTAGTAAAGCATCTTTTTTATTTATTTTATTTTAATTTACTTTTTTTTTTGTCTTTTTAAGACAGGGTCTCACTATGCAGTTCAGGCTGGCCTCAAGTTCACTTTTGTAGCTCAAGCTAGTCTCAAACTCACAACAGTCCTCCTGCCTCAGCCTCCCGAGTGCTGGGATTGTAGGCATGCGCCACCACACCCGGCATAAAACATCTTTTTTAAAATAATCAAACTGGGGCCAAGGAGATGGCTCAGTAGAATAGGTTCTTGCCTGGCAAGCACAAGGGCCTGAGTTCAATCCCCAGTTCTGCCCCAAAAATAAAATAATCAAACTATCTAGAATATAATTCTCTCAATTCATTCTTATCACGAGCATGTTAATGGAATTAAGGCTCCATAAAAATTACTACAGAGCCAAGATTAGTGACTTACACCAACAATCCCAGCACTTAGGAGGCTGAGGCAGGAGGATCATGAATTTGAAGGCTACATGGACAACACAATAAAACTACCTCAGGAAACAAAGCCAACAACAAAACCACCCTGTGTTGTTTAAGTGGGGTAAAACTGAGGGCCCTAGTTTCTTTTTGGCTGTTGTCAGATGATCATTTACTTTATCAAGCTTACAAGGGGATCTCCTGAGTGAGTCTGCTAGCAAGAGCATATCTGCAAGCTAGAATGGGTCTTACGTGTTACCAGGAAAGTAGCATTCCTCACCTCTGCCATACGTTGATTGCTAGAACAGGTTGTGGGTCCTCCCACATTCAAGGGGAGGGAATTACACAAAGGTGTGGATACCAGCAGGTGGTGAGGGGCGGGGGGACAGCATCTTAAATCTGTGTAGCATAGCAGTAAAATTCTGAGCACCATTGTAGCTACATCATACAAATTTTGATGTAGAAAAGTTCCAAGTCTGCCTTTCAGTTAAGGATATCAGTGCTTAAAAATATACTAAGACATATTGTATAGCCCAGCATGCCATCTGCCTTGGCAAGTGTGCCATCTTGTTAAGACCCTCAGCCCTCAGAACAGTTGCTGAGTGGCAGTGTTAACTCTCCATCTGTGTGGAATTGGCCGATTCTTTCTTCAGTTTTGTTAGGTTTTCTTTCATGTATTTTCAGACAGATATTTGTGATTGTTATGTGTCTTCTTGATGAGTTGATTTTTTTTTTCTTTCTTTTTTATTTTTTTTTGCGGTACCAGGGATTGAACTCTGCGTTTGTCAGGCAGTTGTTTATTCTACTGAGCTATCTCCCTGGCCCCTGTGAATTGATCTTTATCTTGTTAATATTCTGACTTGCAGTCTACTCGTCCATGCCCACCCCTTTTGGGCTTTCACTTACAATATTTAGAACTTTTGTAGCCATTATTTCTTCAGAGGCTTTCTGTTCTCTTTTTGCCTCGTTTTCTCCATATAGGACACCAGTTACACATATATAACACATTTTGATGACCCACAATCATTTGTTTTAATCTTATATTCTCTCTCAGGGTTAAATAGTTTGATTCAGTCTGTCATTCTGCAATAAAATCCATTTGATGAATGTGAATTTTTATATTTTAGGTATTTTATTTTTCAGTTCTGTAATTTTGCTATAAAGTACCTGCTTGGTTCTTTCGTACTTCCTCTGCTGATATTTCCTGTCTTGCTTCATTTTGAGACTGTTTTTCATCTTATCAATAAGGATAGTTATAGTTGTTTGTTTTGAATATGCAGTTTTGCTATCCAGTTCAGGCTGGCCTTGAACCTACTTTGTAGCCCAGACTGATCTCAAAACTCATGGTGATCCGGCTTCCTGAATGCTAGGATGATAGGTATATCCCACCACAACCAGCATGGTAGTTATTTAACTCTGTTAATAAGACATCTGTGTCAGACTGGTCAAATAGCTCAGCAGATTAAAAGGCCTGCAAGCAGGCCCCACCCCTAGGGCAGGCTGAGATGGCATTGAGACTGGGTGAGGTGGTGTGTGCCTCCCAAGTCCTGGCACTTGGGAGGCTGAAAATAAGAAAAAAACCCAAATTTTCAACTGCTAACAACTTTATTCACTTGTCAAACACACAGTTGCAAATCTTGTGTGAGGAAAGACATCAGAGGCATATATACAATTATAGAAATTCTCATTTTTGTTTGGCTTGATTTCTTTTTTGCTGTGTTGAATAGTTCTAGACTTTATCCTGGACATTTGTGAGTGTTATGTTGTGAAATGTCTGGATTCTGTTGTATTTCTCCAGAATGTTGACTTAATTTTTTTGTGTTTTGTTTTGCTTTGCTGGAGGAGGCAGTTAATTTGGTCACAAAGTCTATTTCTTGCTTGGCATCTCAAATCGCACTGTAGTTCTTTCATCCTTTGCTAGGTGCTCTGACTGCCATGGACGTGTTTGGCTATGGATTTAGCCAGGCACCCCACATGGGCATTCTTCTTTTTTTCCTCATTTTGAGCAGCTGTGGTTATCCCAAATGTCCTCTAGTTAGTTCTTCAAGCCAAAAAGATTGAGGTGGAATTTAACACTGATAGCTGTCAGCCTGTGTGGGCCCTGAACATAGGAAATCTACACCATGTAGATTCTCCAGCTTTACCTGTAGAATTTGAGTCTGCTGTCTTTAATTGGTTTGCCTAGAGTTTGGAGGCTGTTTTGGTTTTGGTTATTGAGGTGTGAGGTCTTGCTTTGTTGCCCAGGCTGGTCTGTGGTCCATCCTGTCCCTATTCCTATCCCTGTCCCCAGCCTCTTAAATAGCAGACTGGGACTATAGGCCTGTGCCAATGTACCTGGATGTGGTTACAGTTTTTACATTTTTAGAGGGTTTTTCTGGTCAAAGCTTTATTAGGTGTATCAGACTTGAGAAGCAGCTGAATTTCCTTTCTTTGAAGGTGAATTTTCTCTAACCTTTTTGACCTACCTGTTCTTTTGTTCTCTTTAATATATAGCCAGTATGAGATAAAAAAAAATCTTACTTCATTGTTTTTGTTTGTTTGCTTGTTTTAAGAGACAGAATCTCACTGTGTAATTCTGGCCAACCTTAGATTCACAGTGTAGCCCTGGCCGGCATCAAATTCACAATAGTAATTCCTGCCTCATCCTCCTGAGAGTGCTGGGATTATGGGCAAGTGCCACCATGCCGGGCAAGTGGTAGTTCTTATTTTTAAAAATGCTTTGGGGGCAAGATAGCTCAGTGGACTCATGCACCTGCTTAGGCAGATCCGGGGACCTCAGTTCAATCCCTGGCAACACATGCAGCGTCAGCCCTTCCCCCAGGGAGGGCTGAGCTGGCCAGAGTCTGGGTGTAGTGGCACACACCTGTTATCCGAGGAGGCTGAAAGCAGGAGGATCACCACGAGTCCAAGCTGCATAGTGAAACCCTGTAACAGCCAAATACATTAAAAAATAAATAAAAATACTTTGGGAGCCAGGGGGATAGCTCAGTGGCACAAGTGCCTACCTGGCAAGTGCAAGGTCCTTAGTCCAATTCCTGGTACTAAAAAAGTAAAAAAAAAAAAAAAAAAAAAAAGTTTACAATAAAAATGCTTTGGTTTCATAAGTAATATCTTCTGCAGCTGGTCTTCACGAATAACACCTGAAGATGGAATCTTAAAACTATTATGTATTGATATATGAGGTATGATCAAAACTATAATGAATGTTTACATTATTCATAAAATTTTTATAGTAAAACACATTTCTATTAGTCCCCCTTAGAATCTTCCTCCTTGCTTTAGACACATCTTGCCACTTTCTGAAGCAGTTCTGGAAACCTCTTTCATTATTGTCATGGATGCCATGATGTCTTGGATCAATTCAAAATGTTATGTTGCCAGGTATGGTGGTGCACACCTGTAATCCCAGCATTTGGGAGACTGAGGCAGAAGGATCACAAGTTCAAGGCCATCCTGAACTATATAGAAAGACTCAATTTTTTTTATTGCCATAAAAAAAAGTTTATGGCAATTTTTGTCAACTAAAAACATTACATTGTAGGGCCGGCCAAATAGCTCAGTGGATTAAAGCTCCTGCAAGCAGGTTCAGGGGCTGGGGATTTGATCCCCTGGCCTACCATGCGGCCTCCCTCCCCCAGGGGGTGTACTGAGATGGCAGTTGAAACTGGGCATAGTGGTGTACACCTATAATCCCAGCTCTTAGGAGGCTGTAAACAGGTGAATCATTATGAGTCTGATCTAGTAGTGAGACCCTGAACACCCTGTAAACCTTTCCCTAAAATACAAAAGAAAAGGGGAGCAATGGAGCTTAAAGATTGGGTAGGGGGCCTGGAGATGGCTCAGTAGAATAAGCACTTCCCTAGCAAGCACAAAGATCTGAGTTCAATCCTTGGTTCCAAAAATAAATTTAATAAATAAATAAAAGATTGGGTAAAAACATTACATTGTATCCTCATCTATTTTGTTCACTGGATCTGGCACCATGTGCTGTCTGTCTCCTCCCCAAAGTCAAAATGACCATGAAAGGTAAAGGTTGTGAATTGATTCAGAAAATCAAGTCAGCTACAGTAGCATAACTAGTAAATTTAAAAACAAAATTAACATTCACTATATTCTTTGATCACATCACATAATGATTGCAATTTTTTCTTTTAAATTATCTTCTGTATTTTCTCTTATTTTTACAGTTAGGAAATGTTTTTCATAATTGCAAGATATGTGGGGGCTTTAAATTAAATTTAAATACTAGAGAAGTCAGTAACACAGAAAGTATTATCTGTAACCTGGCTTCCCAAAAGGGAACCATCACCTAAACAGTGTGCTTCCATTTTGATCCAGTGCTTTCACCCCTTCTTTTAGATTGGCTAGAAGAACACAAGCTGGAGTTTGTTACTAGCAAGTTGATGGACTATATGTTGGAAGTAATGTGAAACTTACAAAAAGTGTTATCCAGAAAAATTCAACTTGGTAGACAGAAATCAATATAAAAATAACCTAACAACAACTAAAACCACATGTGATCAAATAACCACCAAACAGCTAACAAAAATTTTAGGCCAAATTTGACCTAAGAAAACCAAACATGTTAGAAATAAAACCTATAAAACAAATGTTAAAAACAAAACAAAAAATATAGCCAGTCATGGTGACACATGCCTGTAATGTCAGCACTCAGGAAGCTGAAGCAGAAAAATCCTGAGTTTGAGGCTGGCCTGAGCTATATAGCAAGGTCCAGCCAGCTTCAACTATGTAGCAAGACTGTCCAAAAAAAGGACAAAATAATTGATATAGGCTTGCTGTTATAAAAATTAATAAGCTTTATTGAGAATTTGGCACTTGTCTAATGAAAATGGGAAGAAATAGAATTGGTTTAACTACCATTTCTATTACTTTGGTGTTAACATGTCGTAGGGTGGCATCCCATGTCTGACCTCATTCTTTTTACTGACTCCTTATTCCAGTGAATGCATCTATAATAAATTATTTCACCTTTTTAAAAACCTACTTTATTTTACAGAATATGCTTTTAAGGCTATTAACCAGGGTGGCCTTACATCGGTAGCTGTCAGAGGAAAAGACTGTGCAGTAATTGTCACACAGAAGAAAGTACCTGTAAGTAATACTACCCAAATTGTTATCACATAGTGGGCTGCATGAATTTTTCATGTGTTTATTCAAAGGTACTTTTATTCCTGCTTTGACTTTCTGCTTTCCTTCAAACATTCAGAGAATATCTATATGATTTAGCTGAGTAGACAAGTAACAATTTAAACTTTGTGACATAATTATAAACTCAATGGAACTTCTAAGTTTGTTTCTTCTGGAGCCTTGAGACAAGTTCGGTAAGCTCACTGGAAAGATAGCTAGGAATGGAAATAGAAACTCCAAACTCCTTTCCTTTTAAAGTTGATCTTAACTGTTAAATGAATGAAAGACTATGTCCATTTACTCCCATTACATATGTTAACTGTTAGCATATGCTAATAGTTTCATACTATTTTTCTTTTATAATTGCCCAGAGACCTGTGAGGTTCTTTAATTTTTGATTTCTTCCTTAGGATAAATTATTGGATTCCAGTACAGTGACTCATTTATTCAAGATAACTGAAAACATTGGCTGTGTGATGACCGGAATGACAGGTAATCCACTAGATTTCTATTTAGGTACACAGCGTTTAGGTTGTTTTCTTCAAATAGTTTTTGAGTTAATGTATTAATTTTAAAGTTCCTTTGATGCCTTATGAGTACATATATAGTCTTTCAAGGCTGGTATCAATATTTTAAGAGTGTTAGGAGTTTTTTAAAATCCCAGTATGGGGCTGGGGAGATGGCTCAGTGGAATAAGTACTTCCCTGGCAAGCGCAATGGCTTGAGTTCAATCCCTGGTTCCACCAAAAGTAAATGAATAAATAATCCCGGTATAATGGAATTAGGTCTCCACATAACCACTGTAGAAAAGCTGAGTCCCTTCTTAGAGATGCTGTATTTTAGGCATGGTTAGTAAAGGGGCCTACATTATTATATCTCACTCAAATCTGGTATGACACTGAAGCAAATTACTTTGTCAGTTTTTGTGAGATAAGAGAAAATTAAGCCTAAAACAAAAAATAAGATTATTCTGTCCTGCAAGCTTGTTTTCTTGGGGCAGGGGGGATTCCTAGACACTAGGAGAAACTGTTTTGACTGCTACTGGTAGTAAAGAGCTCAATATAAAAGGCAGTGTGGTATTAGGAACCACTTCTTAAGTTTTTTCTTTCTTATGAACTTGTTGCTAAGTACTCAGAGGAAAAAAGCTGTAGTGGAGCCCTTTTTCTTTCTTTCATTCCCACTGGAGATGTATATAAAAATAGATCTGCATGTTATGAAAATTATCTGGCTTTCAGGTTTGTTCTAAGGAGAGCAAAATTCATTTGTTCATTCATTCATTCGTTTGTGTTGTAAGCTGACAGCAGATCCCAGGTGCAGAGGGCACGATATGAGGCAGCTAATTGGAAATACAAGTACGGCTATGAGATTCCTGTGGATATGCTGTGTAAAAGAATTGCTGATATTTCTCAAGTTTACACACAGAATGCTGAAATGAGGCCCCTTGGTTGTTGTAAGTATGCTACGAAATCTCCCAAGTAATTGATGAGTTATAATTTTTTTTAGAGATGTATAAAAATGTTTAACACTTGGATTCTGAGCATGTGTTTTGGAAACTTCATAAAGTAAGGAAATCTATAATTGTGACTGATGGGTAAATCTTACAACAATATTTTAGACAGTATCTTTGTGTATGTGGTACTGGGAAGCTCCAGCTCCAGCTGCCCTCCCACCCATCTTTTTGAGACCTGGTTCTGTTAAGTTGGCCCGGGCTATACTTGAACTTGTGATTTTCTGCCTCAGCTTCCCAGAGTGCTGAGATTGCAGGCATGCACCACCATCCCTGGCTCAGATATTATCCTTAAGCTTTGCATGGTACTATTAGATTTCTATCAGAATATTTCTATTTGGGATATGTGATTTAATTGCCCAGGCTGGCTTCGGACTTGTGCTCTCCTGCCTCAGCCTTCTGAGTACCTGCCATTATAGTGTTGTGTCACCACACCTTGCCAGCCATCTAATTTTACCTCAGAATCTCTCTTGCTTCTCCTCTGTTGTCACTTTTCCATTGTTTGTTGACTTTCCTGCTGATTTGCCCATTTGTACTATTCCTTCTCAGTTCTCTTATTCTCTTCACTATTCCTTCACAAGTTGTTGCAAAGTCAAATTGTGACTATTGCTACATTTTTTTGGTCCCTCACTGGCTGTAGGGTAAACCCTAAATGCCCCACAGTGGTCATGCTTTGTGGCTGAGGGTAGCTGCTAACCCCATCAGCCTGGGCAGCTGCCCACCCCACCACCCTCCAGGCCACCTAGAAGAGTACTCCACTTATTTTTCCTAGGTGACTCTCAAGCCAGTCAGGCTTGCAGTTGAAATTAATCATCATAGCATCCTTACGGTCTGTGAAATCTGCTCATCTTGCCAGATCTTGATGTAAAACAGTATTTGTAGGCCAGGACCAGTGGTGTATGTTTGTAATCCCAACACTCTATATGCAATTCTGAGGTAAGAGGACTATAAATCAGAGCTCAGTCTGGGCAGTTTGGAGGTTAGTGAGACCCTCTCAAATTTTCAGAAAGGCTGGGACCAAGGTGTCCCAGGGCTGGGTCTGTAGCTCATTATGGAGGCCCTGGTACCCCCAAAAAACTTGTTTTCCCTAAGTAATATATGGGTTATTTCTTTTGTGTTGACCTTTTATTTTGTTCATGTCAGTTATAAAATGTAAAGAAATTTATAGGGTGTTGTAATATTTTAGTAAGGCAGATGCTGATAAATGTCATAGTGTTAATAGCAAAGTTTAAAATTCATCATTAGGGCTAGGGAGATGGCTCAGTAGAATAAGTGCTTGCCTGGCAAGTGCAAGGGTCTGAGTTCAATCCCCAGTTACACACAAAAAAAAATCCTTATTAGTAGATTCTCTAAAACAACTGTATGTATGTACAGAATGGTTGGCTAACACTGAATCTCATAGCACTAACTCTCAGTGGTAGAGCACTTGCCTAGTTTGTGTGAGGCCTTGGCTTTGATCCCCAATACTTACTCCTTATATCCGAAAAACTTTTCCTCCAGTTACTATATTACAGCTTCAAGAAAGCAGCTCTCAGAGCAGCTTTTTATCTGTTGTCTACCACTCTGCCATCTTAAAATTATAGTTATACAGAATTTGAGGTTTGCTTTGTGCTGTAAGTTTTATTTCAATGTTCAGATTTTTTCTTAAAACTGACATACAAAACCCTTTTGCAAAGTGGACATGTATCTATTACCTAATTTATTTGTGGTATACCTGTGTTTTATTAATTTGCTTAAAGCAAAGATATCCTGAAATTAATGGCAGAGTAATGATTAATAACAGCTAATATGATACTGCCAGGAAAGGCAGTTTTGTTGTCTCAACCAATAAGCTATTTCCTTGGGGTCTTTCTTTGTAGGTATGATTTTAATTGGTATCGATGAGGAGCAAGGCCCCCAGGTGTACAAGTGTGACCCTGCAGGCTACTACTGTGGGTTTAAAGCCACTGCAGCAGGTGTGAAACAAACTGAGTCAACCAGCTTCCTTGAAAAAAAAGTGAAGAAGAAATTTGATTGGACATTTGAACAGACAGTGGAAGTAAGTTAAACCAGATTTTTTATGCTATATAAAATAGTGAAGGTCTTTGCATTTGTATAACTTTTAGCATTAGACCACCTTCTTAGGTAACCTATTCCTGGGTTGTAGTACAAGGTCCAAGCTTTTCAGCTTTCTGGCAAAATTGGTGCCACTGCTGACAAGAAAATGAAACCTGCTATAGTAATTCCTGTCTTATTTATGTTTGAAACAATGTTCAACAATACATATAACAAAACGGGATAATATAAATAAGATTAGAAAACAAGACCAGGCCCATAGACTTCTGGAGTTGCTGTGGCCAGGAGATTAGGGTTGCACTTCCTGGTAGCAAAAATGAAGAAGTTAAAGAGTCAGTAATATCAGTCTTATAGTCCTAAAGGAAAAACAACCACACTGCACATCACAGAAGCAGTGTATCTGGGATACAAGCAAAAGTAGAGCTAAATTACTACTTAATACTTTTATATTTGGCTGGCAGCCTATTTTATACTAATGAAGATCTAAAGTTTTAACCTGGGAGATAGTATGCCTTGTTTAAATGTAGTTGGGTTTTTTTTTAAGGTTTTAAAATTCATGACTGTTATTGGATCAGGTCTGAACACTTAAAAACATTAAATTGTTGCTATAAATTCCTTGTAGGTACAGACTTTTCCTCTCTACTTCATATCAGATTTTAAGTACAGTGCCTTGCAAATGGTGGTTATCAAGGCAGTTAATGTTGTTTGCTGTACCCCTTTAAGCATTGACTTAGCAGAAACAAGACTATTGTAATTGACATTTGGAACGTTTAAGGTCAGTCTGTTCATTAGCAGTAATGCTGAAACATGGAGCAGAAATAAATAGCTTGTGGTGGCCTTACATGCTCTTTGAATAAGCATGGGGTGAGACAACCTTGGAATCTCTGAATAATAATAAATGTTAATATTGATACTTTTTTTAGACTGCAATTACATGCCTGTCTACTGTCCTTTCAATTGATTTCAAACCTTCAGAAATAGAAGTTGGAGTAGTTACAGTTGACAATCCTAAATTCAGGTGAGTTATATTGTCAGCCATGTATTTAAAGAAGTTTGCTAAGACTAAAAAGGGGACCTGGGCCAGAGAGATAGCTCAGCAGTCTTAAGTGCCTGCCTGGCAAGCACAAGAACCTCAGTACCCATGGCATGCAGGCACCATGCTGTGCATGCCAGCCACAGAAACTGGGTATGGTGGCACACACCTCTAATTCTGAAACTGGGCAGGCTGAGACAGGCGGATCACTATGAGTCCAAGCTGTACCAAATGAATAAATCTTTAAAAAAAAAAAAAAAACAGCTCAGTAGAATAAGCGTTTGCCTGGCAAGCTCAAGGGCCTGAGTTCAATCCCAGTTCCACCAAAAAATAAATAGATGACCTTTGGGTGGGTTTGTGGGTGAGGTGGGGAGTATTCAACTATGATTATATTTTTTTCCTTCAGCTTCTAAAAGAGTTGCTTTAAGATCTTAGAGAGGGCCAGGAACATGGCTCAGTGATGCATGCTAGTGTGCTCAAGGCTGTGGGCTCAAGCCCCAGTATTAACAAACAAACCTTACTAGATTTCTTTAAGACAAGACAGCAGTGCTTGGTGTGGTGGCACATGCCTGTAATCTCAGCATTCAGGAGGCTAAGGCAGGAAGATTGCTGTGAGTTTGAGACCAGCCTGGGCTAAATGTGAGATTAAGGCCTGCCTGAACTGCATAGCAAAACCCTTTCTTATGCATAGCAAAACCTTGTCTCAAAAAGATAAAAATCATTACATGTTGATAACATGTGCCAATAAAAATATGTGTAGAAAAAAAGCAGTGTCTCTTTGCATTTCATAGTGCTTGTTTATATAAAACCAGAGGTGCACAAGATTTGGTTACATAAAACAGCTTGTGTTTTCTAGTTTACATCCAAGAGAAATTCAATTCCCAAAGAGTCATTTTTAGTATTTCAAGTGGAGCTATGGTAAAGTGAAGTTTTAAAGAGCAATATGAAGTACTGATGCACAGCTAATTGAATTACAGATGCTTGATACTGGTGTGTTCTCATTCAAAGGGACTGAGTCCCAAACCTGGGCCTCCATGGTGGTTTGGATACCAGTTCTTATGATTAGTGAAAAGTGGGATACAGTCCAAAGAAGAAAGAAACCCCCAGGAGGCATTTAACTATTACATGTATACATGTGTAAAGCACAACCAGAAGGACACATGGTTTAGCTTGTGGTAAACCAAACTTAGAAGAGTTTTCAAAGAGTGCATGTTTTTTTTTTCAATTTGTTATTCTTGATTGCCTGCACAGATAAACATGAAAAATTCAGAGAGTGAAGGAAGAAAAAGACTTGAATCTAGCTTAGTTTATTTATATCTGTAGGAAAAGGTTGCCTTTAACAGGTTCCCACAAGCTTAACTTGCCAGTGGTACATACATGACTGTCCCATCAGTTGGCTGGTACCCCACAGTGGTGCACATGGGTCTAATCATTTTTATTGATCTTTTTACTAATAAAAAGGGGGAAAACCATCAAAGAAAAATAGAAGATTTACCACTGAGCTTAATAATAATCTATATGTGAAATAACAGGACTGTTTTTGTTTTGGCATCTTATATTAACAAAAAGAGTATAGATAGGGTAGCTATATAACAGATGCTTGAATTCAAGCAGAACCACCTGGCAGCAAGACATAAATTACAGCCCCATTATGAGCCTATTTGTTTATTTGGTCTTTTTTTTTTTTTTTTTTTTTTTTTTTTTTTTTTTTTTTTTTTTTTTTTTTTTTTTTTTCCTATTTTCTTTTTTGGTACCGGAATCGAACTCTGGGCCTCGCACTTGCTAGGCAGACACTGCCATGCTGAGCTATATCCGCGGTCCTCATGAGCCTGTATAAAGCATTAAAATTTCAGCAGGAACAGTTTATAAGTCTCTCTAGAGAACTTGTAATTCATTCTCATTTTTTTCTGAAACCTTTTTATCACCTTTTAAATTTCATTTGCATTTGTTATTTTAGAAACTGGCCAAACCCAGTACCAAAAACAAACAAACTGGCTAAGAAGCCAAACTGCTATCACAAGTACTTACTACTGCATAGTTCACAGATGATAGCATAGCTTTATAATAACACAGAGGCTTTGACTTCTTAGCTAGTTTTTTAACATGAGAAGTAAACTACTCAATATTGTCCCAACTTGCACTACAAATACCATCAAGGTGGCTTTTGCTCTTTAGAAATTCAGCAGGAATGGGGCTGACCAGATAGCTCAGCAGACTAAAATGCCTGCTTAGGCAGAGCACATCAACTGAGGTTCAATCCCCAGCATGACGTACTGGCCCCACCCCCAGGGTGTGCTGAGGCTGAGATTGAGTGTTATGGCACACACATGTAATCCCAGCACTTGGGAGGCTGAAAACAGGAGGATCACTATGAGTCCAGTCTGTGTAGTGAGACCCTGTAGACCCTGTTCTAAGAAAAAAATTAAGCAGGAACAAGTCCCATCTCTAAGGTTCCCAAGTAATTGATTACTTTTGAGACAAATATCATTTAGGAAACAGCCCCAAATGGAGCACCTTCTGGATAAATGAATTTTCTCTTGGCATATATAAACTGGAGTTATAAGTGCATTATGGCATTGTAACTAAGTAGAACACATGTATAGCTTACCTTTATACTGTGGTTGAAATATTTTCTATCTGCTACAACAAAAAGGTTTTGACCTAATTTTAGATTTTATACTAAGGAAGTAAACATTTTTGTATATAGATGAAGTTGACATGTCTGGATTCCTTCAAAATCTGTGCAGTAGTAGGTATATTTTTTCAGAGTGGTTATTGTCTTTTGTGTGTTTGAACTTTCCCATAATAAAATTGTGTGTAGTGAGTGCTTGTGGATATTTTACCCTTCTAGGATTCTTACGGAAGCTGAGATTGACGCTCACCTTGTTGCTCTAGCAGAGAGAGACTAAACATTGTCATTAGTTTACCAAATCGAAGCCACTTGCCTATGTGTTTGCTAATAGACCAATATCATGAAGGCCCTTGGATTGAAAGAAGAACCTCTCCACTCCTGCCACCCATGAGGGTAGGACTCTGTATAAATAAAAACAGTGCTTTTGGAAAATAATTGTATCCTGTCTTTTTACATACAAAATGCTAATCTAGAGTGCTGCCTTTGAAATCACTTTGGGCTGTAAATGGCATGTGGGACAAGGCTTTTATTTTAGTGTTCCTCATTCTAGGCCAGAGGGATAGCTGAGTGGTATAAGCACCTGCCAGGCAAGCGCAAGGTACTGAATTCAATCTCTGAATTAATTACCAAAGTTCCTCATTCTAGCGAGGTATTGCTTGTCCTGGAAGGCTTGATTAGCTTGACTGATCTTTCATAGTTGTTTTTGTTGTTTTCTGGTGGAGAGAGGAATTGAACCTAAGGCTTCACATGTGCTAACATGAGATCTACCACTGAGCTACACCCCAGCCACCTTCAGGAAAATGGCTAGAAAAGTTATAATGTGTATTTTCTGCATTCCCTAAAGACTAAGTTTTGAGAGCAGACAATAAAGTTTAAAGTTTAGAGATAACACCATTACCATTGTTATATCAGGGCAAAAAAAAGCCTACATTCAGAGTAGTCTATGGAATTTTTTCCCCAATACTGAAGATTGAGCCTTGGGCATTCTAATCACTGAGCTACATGACCAGCTCTTTTTAGTTTTCTGGTGGTGGTGGTTTTTTTTTTTTTTTAGAGTTTCCCTGTGTAGTTCAGGCCAACCTTGAACTTGGGCCAATCTTCCTCAGCCTCCCAAGTTTTGTGGTTGGCGATTTTTTAAAATTATATTTCATTGGTAAATTCTATTTTTTTTATTTATTTATTTTTTAAAAGTTAGTTAGTTTGTTTGTTTATTTATTTATTTATTTATTTATTTATTTATTTATTTATTGGCGGAACCAGGGATTGAACTCAGGCCCTTGCACTTGCCAGGGAAGCGCTTATCACTGAGCCATCTCCCCGGCCCCATTGGTAAATTTTGGATATACATAACATCACATGATAAAAATTGGTGTCTGCCCCCCCTAATTCCCCTAGATGGTTGATTTTTTGAATAGGGTTTCACTGTGTAAGTCAGACTGACCCTGAACTCACTTTGTAGTCCAAGGTGGCCTTGAACTGACTGATTATCCTTCCTCAGCCCCTCAAGTGCTGGGATTACAGATGTGTGCCGCTACACCCAGCCTTTCTAGTGTTGAGGCAGAGTCTTCCTAAGTTGCCCAGACTGAACTAAAATTTGATAGTCTTCCTGCCTCAGTTTTCCTCTGCTGGGATTAAAGATGTACACCAGTGTGCATGCATTGTATTTTTTTTATTTTTTTAGGCAAGGTTTTGCTCTGTATCCAAGCTGGCTTTAAACTCATGAATCTTGCCTCCACCTCCTGAGTGCTATTCAGATTGCAGGTGTATACCACCACACCTGGCTTAATTGTTTTTCATGCACAAAATCTTAAAAGTTCCTAGAGGGCCAGGCTCAGTGGAATAAGTGCTTCCCTGGCAAGCCCAAGGGCCTGAGTTCAATCCCCATTTCTGCCAAAAAAATAAAACCCTCATTTCGAAGAGGGTTTAGTGATGTGGAAAACAAAATGTAATATAAGAAACAGGAACATGGCTCAGTGGTAGAGCACCTCCTAGCATACATGAGACCCTAGGTTCAACCCCAGAACTCACTGGGGCAAGTTGTTTCCTAATAGTTTTGTTCCCCCTACCTTTTGGGTTTGTGCCACTAGGCAGTGTGGCCCATGGTAACTGATGCTTCATGCCTTCTCTGAACTTCCCAAAGGCTGCTTGTCCCAGCAGGCTCAACACAGTCTTGAGAACCCAGAACTGAGGCAGAAATGAAAACCCATCCTTCTGTGGGATGATTCTGACCTGGTCTACAGATGTCCCTGGAACTCCAAAACTGAACATTTCAGTGTGTGTACTAATATCTTGGAAGAAACTTTTGGCTTCCATCACATGATCAAAGAAGGCAACTTGCCATGAAAGAGTTACTCAAGGAAAGGAAATGTTAGAAGAAAGACAACAAAGTTTAATGGTTATTTCTTGTGGAATTATAGCTATATATAATTTTTTAAATACTCTTCTTGATTTTCTATATTTTAAGGAACATGAGTGCTTTGTATAATGGTACACGCCTATAATCCCAGTGCTCAGGAGGCTGAGGCAGGAGAATCCCTTAGTTTGAGGCAAGCCTGGGCTATATAGCTGTAGAAAGAAGGAAGGAAAGGAAATTAAAAACACAATGCTGCTTACTTGCACTAAATATACACAACACGTAGATGGAGAAATGACAATACTCTAATGAAGGAAAGCATGGAGCCTAAACAGATACTTCACGTTCATGGGTAGGTCAGCTTCATAAATTAAGATGTCACTTCATAGAAAAAGGCCGGGAGGTAGCTCAGTTCACAGGCTCTGAGACCCAGTACCAAAAATAGTATTGTTTTTTCCCATCCAGATTTATAGATCCAACACCATCCCAATCAAAATCCACCAAGTTTTGTGAATAATGAGAAAATTTATCATTGAAAGGCAAAAGATACCAAATACTCAACATGGTACCAAAGAACTGCCTGACTTCAAAGTTTTTTTTTTTTTAAGACAACAGTATTTGAAGCTGGGCGTAGTGGCACATGCCTGTAATCCCAGCACTCGGGAGGCTGAGGCAGTAGGATTGTTGTGAGTTTGAAACCAGCCTGAGCTACAAAGTGAGCTTAAGGCCAGCCTGAACTGCATAGTGAGACCCTGTCTCAAAAAGACAAAAAAAAAGAAAAACAGTATTTGAGACACCATGGTATTCACAAAAGAGCAGGTAGGTTAGATCCCAGAAGTAAGCCTACAAATAAATAATGAACTAAAACTACACAGCCCAGCAATTCAGTGGAGAACAGTCCTACCTTCCCTGCCCCCAGATCCCTGAGACAGGTCCTCACCACTTTACCCTCACCCTTGTGAGCTCAAGCAGTCCTCCTCAGCTTCTGACTCCCTGGGACTACAGGCAAGTGTCACATCCAATTTAAGAATTACTTTTAATGTAATTACTTCAGGTCTCACTACTAGATCAGACTCGGAGTGATCCTCCTGCTTTCAGCCTCCCACCCACTGAAATTACAGGTATGTGCCACCACATCCAGTCTCAATCGCTGTCTCAGTGGGCCCTGGGGCATGCAGGGATCAAATCCTGGTTGCTGTGCCTACCTAAGCAGGGGCTTTAGTCTGCTGAGCTATCTGGCCAGCCCTTAAAAATTGTCTTTTTGGGGTAGGGGAGATGGCTCAGTAGAATAAGCGCTTGTAAGGCCTGAGTTCAATTCCTGGTTCTGCAAAAAAAAAAAAAAAAAAAAGAATTGTCTTTTTAACATTGGACATGGTCCAAATGCAAAAACATGAATCTAGACATAAACCTTAAACTTTTCACAAAAATGAAAAAGTACCAGGTGTAATGGTACACACCTGTAATCCCAGTGCTCAGAAGGCTGAAACAGGAGGATCACCAGGAGTTCAAGGCCAGCCTTGGCTGCATAACAAGACCCTGTCTCAAAAACAAAATTTAAAACTACCCTTTGAAAGACATTTAAGGCCAGAGAGATAGCTTAGTAGACTAAAGCTCCTGCTTAGACAAGCGGAGGGACTGGGGTTCCATCCCTGGCACCACACATCACTCTAGCCCTGCCCTCCGGGTGGACTGAGCTGGCCAGAGTCCCAGTGTGGTGGCACACATCTGTAATCCCATGGGGATGAGGTGGGGGGTGGGGGGTGGGGATGCTGAAGCAGGAGGATCACCAGAAGTCCAAGCTGCTTAGTGAGACCCTGCAACAACCAAATACATTTTTTTTAAAAAAGGCACAATGAAAAGATGAACAATAGACCAGAAGAAAATATTTGCAAAACATTCTAGTTAAGGGACTAGAATCCAAAACACAAAGAATTCCTGAAACAAGATGAAGTAAATTAGGAAAAATGAAGTCCAATGCAGTAAAAAGTGATAGCTTATACAGATAGCTGTGCAAAGAAATAAACAGATGGTAAATAAGTGTATGAACAGTTGTTAATGTAATGTCATTGGTGACTTTGCGTCGAATTATGAAATGACACTACAGATCTACTAGGACTGACATGTCTAAATAAGAACACGGAGGGAACCAGGGAGATGGTTCAGTAGAATAAGCGCTTGCTTGCTTGGCAAGCGCAAAGGCCTGAGTTCAATAACCAGTTACATACACACACACACACACACACACACACACACACACACACAAAATAGGACTGCGGAATGCTCTGGAGGATGCAGAGCCGCGCCAGCTGGCCTTTGAAGGGAAGCTGCGGGTGGCTTTGGGTAACTGGGAATTTTGCGGTGACCCTTCTTAGAAACTCTATGACTGTGACAGACTGGAAGAAATAAGGAAATGCTTGCATGGATGCACAGAAGAACAAACCATAGCCTAAGATGCAATGGAATATTATTTAACACTGAGGTGAAATGAACCGTTGCATAATACAAAGGCATGGAATAGCTTTAATTGTACATTACAGAATCCATCTCACCACACTGAAGTGAAAGTGAAAAGACCAGTAGTTGCGAGGAGTTCAAAGAAGTTTGATTAATAAGATGTTGGGCCAGGGAGATAGCTCAGTGGCGTGAGTGCCTGCCTGGCAAGCACAAGGTTCTGAGTTCGATCCCTGGTACAAAATAAATAAATAAAATCAGGTACTGAGAAGCTACCAGAGGCTGACTGGGTAGCTCAGTGATGGAAGCCAGGGAGATAGCTCAGTAGATTAAGTGCTTGCCTGAGTAGCTCAGTGGTAGAGCGCCTGCCTGCTACTCTCCAGACCCAGGGCTCAACCCCCAGCACCACACTGTGCAGGTATGGTATTTATATGAGGACTCTCAGTACAATCTAGTCAACTTTTCTGCAAATCTAAAAACTATTCCTTTTTTAATATATTAATTTGGAAAATGTAAGAGGAAAAAGGTTTCAAGAGATAATCCAAAATGTTCTTAATGGTTCTGAATAATTTTCTTGTCTCTTCTATTTTAATATATTTTCCACAAAGTTTGCAGTGGTATCATTACCTAGAGAATCAGACTGAAATAAAGTTCTGGACCTTAAAAATCCTACCCTGGTGTGGTGGTGCACACCGGTAAAGTCAGCACTCTGGAGGCTGAGACCCCAAATTTCCCACTAAAATACCCAACGAGAAGTAAGGACAGTCTTATTCATTTTTAAAGTGCTTCCTCCCCCTACAGCAGCACTGCTTGAGAGGCAGTCTTGCTCTGCGGGTCACAAGCCGGTCAGGACCTTCCTTCACCTGCGCGTGGGCCATCTGTTCCCCTGAGATCCCGCTGGGGTGGCAAGAAGCCAGGTGGCCACACACCTGCGCATGCGCGAAGTGTATTCCTCCTTTCCCCGGGCTTTCCTCGCGGCACAGGGCGCACGCGCAAACCAGGGCGCGGGCTACCTGCCGGGTTCCCTGGCGCCGCCGTTGGCTTACCTGTGACACAAAGGACAGTATGCAGGTTAGGGCGCCCTCATGTCCAACCCTAGGAACCCTGCCTTGCCTTATCTCTAAATGAAAGGTGACACCATTACCACGTGCATGGTTCTGATTTGAAATGAGCCCCTTGGGTGACAGCATTATTTGTCCATTAACGCAACTCCAAAAAGAAAAATCCCTGAAGTCGTGTCGTGAGCAGAAGAGCTCGGGGCTCATCCCACCCCTGCTGCTGCTCTTTGGTCCTAGTCAGCCAGCTTACCCGTGTACTAAGTGCGGAAAGTTCCTACACTGGGTTTACGTCCTGGGTTCCTTTGGTAGCCTCATCCTTTGCTCCTACAGTCAGTGGGAAGAATAAAACATGGAAATGCGCCCCACAAGACTGATTAACCTTCTCAGCAGCCTGCTGTGAAGCTCCCGCCTGCTGTGAAGCGCCCGCCTGCTGGGGATGCCTCTGGGCAGCCCCTTTTGCTGAGAGGCCTATCCCAGGCGGGAAGGGCCCAAAGGGTGCACGGGGAGGCGCGCCTGGCAGGTACTGCTGCTAAGCTATGCATGCCCATTTGGAGGAGGTACCAGCAGAAGGCCGTTTGCTTCAGCAAATCAGCTACTGGCCTCAGCAAGTGGTGCCCTGCCCAGCGCAGAGTTAATCCAGTCGTGTAGATGTTCCCAAAGCCACACTGGAGACTGCAATGAGGACAGAAAGGAGAAACAGAAGCAAAACCGGAAAGACCTGGTTTCCCTGAGGAGAGCAGAGGTGAGCTGGGAGAAGGTGCAACTCACAGCCCCACAGTGCCCCGCCTGGCTGGGGTTTTCCAGGGACAGAGGCCATGAACAGCACTTCCGTTACCAACCCATCTAGCTAGTCAGTCCCTACCATAGTTCCCTGAAAATAAGACCAGGTCTTGTATTAATTTTGCTGTCTTATTTTTTATGCACAGCAATCTACTTTTATTTATGTACTACAATCTGCATTTACTCATTTGTGTATAAAAGTCTACCCTTATTCAAATACAGTCATGTTATCACCTTCCAGAACATGGCCCTAATTCTCCAAACACCCAAATTCTGGCTTGAATTTTTTATGACTCCATGTTCTATAGAACCATTGGTAACAATCTGTCATTTAAAGCAATGCAAAGCAGGAAAAGCAGTAGAGGTCTTGTCCACATAGCCTGCTCATAGAGCATTGGCAACACAGTGATTTCATCCCGTGAATTCCTGACCAAGTCACGGCCTCTTGCAGACCAAACTTCACAAAGCTTCCATTAAATCAAGCATTAACTGAAGACTTATGAGACAGGAGTGGCAACAAAATAATGTCAGTTAATGATGGCCCGGCCACAAGTAGTGGCACAAACCTGTAATCCTAGCGCTTGGGAGGTTGAGGCAGGAAGATTGCTGTGAGCTTAAGACCATCCTGCACTACAAAGTGAGATACTGTGCCAAAACAACAACAACAACAACAAAGAATGATGGTACACACCAAAGAGATTTTTTAAAAGTTTCAGGCACCAGATTTCAGAAACTATTTATTTCACATGCATGCATTACAGCACATGGATGCATTGAATTATGAAGATTCACATAGATAGAACTACATCCGCTCGCTGGCACAGGCATGTCACATGGTCATTTGGCAACAGCTCTCAAGTTTATCTGTTTATCTAGGTGTTTACTTCTCATCCAAAGATGCCTGTCTGGGTATTTACAAATAGTTGATGATAATTTATACTGTCATTTAAGTATCAATTTCAATAATATTTTATTTAATTTTTTTTTTTTTTGAGACGGTCTCACTATGCAGATCAGGCAGGCCTTAAGTTCACTTTGTAGTTCAGGCTGGTCTCGAACTCACAACAATCCTCCTGCCTCTGCCTCCCAAGTGCTGGGATTACAGGCCTGCGCCACCACGCCTGGCTATTTTATTTAATTATATATTAATATTATTGCATAATTCAATACATCTGTTATGTGTTGCAGAAGACATACTAAAGGCATCTCTCTGATCTTAATTGGGGCTGATTTTGGGGGTAGGGTTTATATTATGAACACTCTGAAAAATGTCATGGTAAGGCTTACTTTCTGGTTAAGCAGTTTCCCACACTAAGCTGTCTGATGGAAACAGTGCCCTGTTTGCCTGGCACTGTATAACTGAGGCCTCGATGCTGGGGGCCTGGCTGGCACTTATTTCTCAGAAGGAAAGAAAGAAAAAGAAAGGACTGGAGATATAATTCAGTGTGAAGGCCCTGGCTCAATTCTCAGTACTAAAGAAACAAAAGAGAGAGCGGGTCAGGGAAGAATGCTGGAAGGATGCTATTACACCACCTTTTTCAGTTTAGGAAATGTTCTTATGGTTTTAGACTCACCAGCAAATATTTGGGAGCCCTTCCTCCAAGTCAGACACCCCTCTTTGGGGCACTTGGTGATGAATGAGGCAACATGGTTGAGTCTTGCAAGGGACAGAGACTTTAGGCCCTGATCTCTGGCATCACCACCATGCCAGCTATCACAGACATATGTGGCAACTTCACATCCTGTCTGCATTGAGCAGAGTAGAAGGTTGGCCCTTTGCAGAAGCAGAAGAGGCACGATGATATCTTGCCCAAAACTGGCCTCCAGAGACTGGGTGTGGTGGCGTGTATCGGTAAACCCAGCTCTTGGGAGGCTGTAAACAGGCAGAACACTACGAGTCTGATCTAGTAGTGAGACCCTGAACACCCTGTAGACCCTCCCCTAAAATTAAAAAAGAAAAAAAAACAAAAACTGGCCTCCAGACCTCCTTCCAGGAGGGCTCTGCTAGGGACACCCCCAGGGACAGGGACACAGCTCAGGACTAGTGAGATGTCTTTAACAACTCACATTTGTACTATGAAAAGCACACCCTTCCTACCACAAACTGAACGGAGATCCCTGATCCCTTCTGGGGTTTTTCTTCTTTCTTTTTCTTTAGTCTTTTCTGTGAAGTGAACTTAACCAAAGGCCACTGGAAAGCAAGGGGTTATACAGCTTCTTCTAAAGCAAGTAGGGCTACAGGTGCTCATATCTGGTTTCTCAGTTCAGAAAAAAGCCCAGTGCCAGGCCTCTGTCCACAGAATGGGGCAGCTGGTAGATTGAAAAGGGAGTGACTGACCCAGCGCAGGGTTAGACAACCTCATAAAGCCCTGTCAGGCACCTGAGTTCAATCCCTGGTTCCACCAGAAAAAAAAAAAAAAAAATCAAAGGGGTTTGTTAACTGTAGGATCCATCTCAAAGGGTTGCCATGAGGGTTAAATGCTGAAATGCACTTAGAGTGCAGGAAAGAACATTAGCTAACACCCAGCATCAGGATAGGGCATAGGCCTTCCAGAAGTGCTTTCAAGTTTCCACAAGCCGGGCGTGGTGGCGCATGCCTGTAATCCCAGCACTCGGGAGGCGGAGGCAGGAGGATTGTTGTGAGTTCGAGACCAGCCTGAGCTACAAAGTGAGCTTAAGGCCAGCCTGAACTGCATAGTGAGACCCTGTCTCAAAAAAAAAAAAAAGACAAAAAAAAAAAAAAAAAAAGTTTCCACAACATCCTGACCTTCAGAACTGTGACTTGCTGAGGGCATAGCAGGGGGAGCAAGGGAGAAATGAACCAGAAGAGGCCTTCCTTTAGCCGGGGCTGAGCAGGTGTGGGCCTATGTAGCCTCCCCAGGCTTGTGGTTTAGCCAGAGAGCTAAACACTCACCTCTTTCTAGTGAATAGATTCCTTCCTGGGCTCCCTACCGCTCACTCAGAACATATAGGGCTGTGGCTTTACCCAAAGGGGATCCCTGGCCCTGGTACAAATCCTCTGCAGAGAGGAGCACACAAGATGCTCCTGAGATCCCTGGGAACTCAGGAGCTGTGAGGGACCATCTGGGCTCGGGGTTGACTCTCACTCCCTCTCCTCTGGGGCCTGCAGAGTCCTAGGAGCCTCAGTGGTCCTGTGTGAGCTGGGCCCTGGCAGAGGGTTGTGAGGTCCCCATGCTGTACTCAGAGCCTGCCCTTCCCAGAGCACCTCATCCGAGTGTCCTGGGGTGGCCAGGAAAGCCTGGGAGTCAGGACCAGTCAGGGAAGGAGGTGCGCAGAGAGCTGGAGGACAATGGAGGGGACACCAGAGACATGCGATCAAAATCCTTTCAGCCAGGAGGCCTGGAGGTGTCTCAGCTCCTACAGAAAGTCTTATGTGCTTCCAATTCCTCTTCATGTCCTTACTGAGAGAAGATGGCCTCTGGAAGCCTTCTTGTGCAGGAAGGATTTTGCAACCTCCCAGTGGCCTTTGTCACCTATAGAAGACTCCGGGCCAGCTAACAAACCAGCTCGCTTATCAGGTTATTAGAGCCAAGGCCCATCAGCCTTGGGGAGGGGAAATCCTATCTTGCCTGGCTTCCTTCCTTCCTCTCCCCAGCTGGGCCCCACTGGGATGGGACGGCCTTCCTAGACCTGGCACTTCTGCTGGTTGCCCAGCCAAGTGTCCAGAGGATGCTGCTCTATCACCTGGGTCCATCTTATCTTTCTGGGACACAGGGGACACGAGTTCCTACACTGGAAAATGCCTGTGTTTCCAGGACTTCAGCTGGTTCCTCCAGAGTGTCCTGGAGAAACTGAGGAAGCACACTGCTCAGGAGCATTTCTGTCTTTCTTTGTACATCACTGAGGGAGTCCTCTTGTTGGTAAGGCTCAGAAATTCCATGTGCACCTCCTGCTCATCATGGGCACCGCAAGCAATGAACTGATAAGTGTGGATTGTCTGTGTCTGCTCTGTAATAGTGACTTAAGTTCAAAACCTTGAACTGCTTAGGGAATGCTGCTCAATCCCCCTCCCCCCCCCCCTGAACCGGGGATTGAACTCAGGCCCTTGTGCTTGCCAGGGAAGCACTTATTCCACTTAGCCAGCTACCCGGCCCCTCAATTTTTTTTTCAAATCAAGAAGACCTGATTTTTTTTCGCATTCTTGAAATATTTTGGATGGTGGTTGGACACTCTTTATGTGCAAAAAACAGGTCTGTCTTCCCTCATTCCCTATTTGCCACCCACCACCTGTGACCCACAAAACCCACCATCAGACCAGGTGTGGAAATGCAAGGACGGCCCAAGGTTTGGTTTCCATTCCTGTCCCCAAGATGCTGTTCAGCTGCTGTTGTCCCTAGCCCCTGACCTGCAGGCCCCACAGGATGGTAGGGAGGGAGGTTCTCACATACAGACAGGGCTAGAAAGGGGCCCAGTGCTGGGTGTCCCCATTCTAGGCACAGCCTCCGATGCAGGAGTGCTGCAGGAATTTTCCATCTTATTGAGCAGCCTGCTTGGCGACTCCATAGCTTGTCCTGCTGCTGACACCAGCCTGCATTGGGCAACTTTTCTGCAAGTCACACAGGGCAGCACAGGCAGTGCCGGGGCCTGCTCAGGACGCTGGCTTCCTCTCAGCAGCCTGGAAAGGTGGAGACTATCAAGGCCTCAGATAGCCCTCATCCCAGGGCTTCAGGCTCAGTAGCCCCGGCCTCCGCCCAGACCTGTTTCCTCCTGGCTTCCTGCTCTTCTGTTTCTTTTGGCTTTTCCTCTTTATGGCTCACTGCTCTTCCAAAATTCCCCTGCAGATTTGCTTGTTGCCACAAAATAATGCAAATCTCTCAGGGGCTGCCCAGTCAGTCTCTCTCCCAGAGACCTGAAGAAGAAGGGTAAGACAAGCCTGTGCCTCTAGGTGGCTCTCAGCCATCCTGATGGGACAATAGCAAGCTGCACCCACATCAGTGCCATCCCAGGGACAAGCTAAGAGGCCCTGACATGTGTATCAGGGAACTCAGGCCAACCCAGGGAAAGGTGGAACAGAACCCTCAGGGGCCCTAAGATCCTTCCTTTCTTTTTAGTACATTAAGTGTTTTGTATACAGTAAAATTTACATTGAGCATTATTTGTTTATCTCTGCTTACCTAAGTTAATTTTTTTGCCCTGCAAGGAGCAAAGTGAAGACCAATGAATGAATACTTCAAAGCCCCACAGTCCTGGGTAAAGACCCCTGCAGGGACACTCAGGATGACAGCAAATCCTGCTGTGTGGATATCAGTAGACTATGCCAGCTGTAGGCCTCATGGTTACAAAAGCCCCAAGACCTTTAGCAAGGAACTTGCGCCCCAAGGAAGGCCAGCTGCAGAGCTCAATGGCTGCTCTGTGATACAGCCCTTTGCACTTCACAGGCAGTGGGCAAGTGTCCTGCAGGTGGCCCCAAGGAGAAGCCTCCTCAGAACAGAAGGGCGGGGATAGGTGAATGGGGACCGAGGCAGGCTGGATGAATGTCAAAACCCTCCCCGGCATCTGACCGCTGTGCTCCCCCTTGAGCTGCCCGCATCCCGCTGTGGTCCCTGGGGTCTACTGGAAATGCCTGCTGCCATGCCTAGAGTCCTAGGGACACGATGACTCAGCGGAGGAGGAGGGTCCTAGGGCCTCTTGCTCCTGACTAAGGAGAGCGGGGAGGATTCCATGCTGAGTGCTTACTGTCTGCCTGGCCCTCAGGCAGGTGCTGAAAACAAACATGGCCTCCTTTATGCTCCCAATAGCAATCCTATGAGGTGGCTGTTGTCCTGCCTGACAGAGGAGATTAATGACTGGCCCAAGGTCACGCAGATGGTGTGGTGATTCAAAACCAGGTCTGCTAGAACTTCAGTGATCTCGAGTCCTGCCTTGTCACACAGGCCATCTTGTATAACATGAGGCCCTCACCTCGTGAGGCCTAGCACAGCTAATCCTCATTCTTAGCCAACTCCAAACTCCCAGTTTCAGAGCTTCTTCGCATCCTGAGAAAGAGGGAGCCCAAAGGCTCCTTTGAGGCCTCCAAGAGACCTTGGCCTTTGCGCCCCACTCAGCTCTCTGCATTGGGCTTTCTGCCTGGTAGGAACAGACAGAGAAGTCTACAGCAGAGGAAATGAGGCTTTCCTGTGTTCGATTCCAAATTAGGATGTAGACCAAAGGAGGCATGTTGCCTAATAAACAAGCAAAGTAACTTTGTCTTATGACTTAAAAGCAGAATTTGCCTCCTGCTGGATGGCATCATGGGACTAAATTTATTCATTGTGGTTAGCTATGTGCGTCTCACCAGTGGGTGTAGGGCTATGGGGCTGGGCTCCTGGGCCCGGCTCCTACTCAGATGGGACAGTCCCTCCTACCCCCCTCGCATGCCAGTTGTTGAGGGACAAAAGGCCACAAGTCAGAGCCAGGACTAGGGCTGGGTGGGAAGAGAATCATCAGGGCAGTCTGTGCTTTCATCTGGTGCAGTTCAGCAAGTCCTGAGCAGGCCTTGTTCTGCCAACCTCAGTGATGACCTTGAGGGGAGTTCCACAGACTGGTCCTCCCTATGCCAGCCCCAGGCTGCCACTCAGTATCAGAGGACTACAGTTGCTTTTGTTTTGTTTATGTTTGTGTCCTGCTGGCCATGGAAGCCAAGGCCTCATGGTAAGCAAGTGGTCACACTTATAGCGCCCCAGCTCAGAATCTTAATTGAGGCCTACAGGCTTGTGCAATGAATGCATCTCCTCCCAAACAAGGCTCTGTGTGCCTTTGCTCTACCGGCCTCTGACCTGGAAAGGGGTGCTGGGTGAGGCAGCATTCTTGGCCTTCCTAGCACTTCTCCTTGCTTGGGCCTGTGCATACCCTTCTGAACTCCTCACCCACCAGAGTATGGCACGTGCTTCCTGCTGCTTCCGTAGGAGTGGACTGAGGATGGATGCCTCACACCCTCTAGCTTCTGAGCAGCTTGTGTGCTTTCTGTCGGCCTGTGGTTTCAAGCTTTCTCAAATGTTCTTTTTTGCCCACTCACTGCATCACCATCGTGAGCTGGGAGTGCTGAAAGATGAAGGACTTTGACTCTGTTCTGCAAAATACACTTCAGCCTTTGATTCCCAGATCTATAGCTACTGCAAGTGTCTGTGTGCTTTGTCCAAGTTGTTTATCTTATGGAAAAAATATTATTGTCAATTTTGGACTGGATGTGGGAGTTTCTGGACTCTAGTGGGAGCTCACATTGGACAGGCAGGGATGACAGGGGAAGAGACTTTGTGGCAGAGTGTGTAGGGTTATAGGCGACTAAATTAGGTAGAAATATTCAGGCAGGGGTGGATCCTCGGTGGAGTCATTGCAAAGCATGAGAATGAATGCATCAGGCCAATGGCTGGAGGCACATCTGAGGACCAAAGTCACAGTGACTAATTTTACATACTTCCCTAAGGAATGAACCATAGTGTGGGATTTTTTAATTTTTATTTTTTGGTGGAACCAGGGATTGAACTCAGGTCCTTGTGCTTGCCAGGGAAGCACTTATTCCACTGAGCCATCTCCTTGGCCCCTGGTTTGGGATTTTTGGTATCACTCTTTTGAGATTTCTCATTACTCTATAAGGGATGGGCCATCCTCTCCCACCTAGTAAGTCTAAAGACAAGATTAAGGATAGATTACAGACCAGGGTTAATGATGTTACTCATGTACCCTTGTTACCATTAGACCAATGTTACCTAAGTGACTATACTTCCAATCTTACTGGTTAGTCATAACTTTGATTCACATTGTACTCACTTCATGATTTTGCTCTATGAAATTTCCTTTGAGAGGTGAGCTCCGTAAGCAACCCATTCAGGTCCCCTCCTGTCTCTTGTCAGGAGCTATCCTAATACTCATTCCTATTTTTCATTCTTTTTCTCCAATAAAATTTCCTATTCCTAACCTCCATTATTGCTTATATTTCTTTTTTTGACCTTGTGGGGCATGAGCTCCGTATATTTGACATCTAGCATTTCCTCTGTATCAAGGGGACTGACACCAAGCAGGGGATGAGCCATGAGGTATTCTGAGCTACCAGGGCCCACAGGGGACCCCCAGTTCCCAAGCTCTCTGGTGGCTCTGGGCCCATCTACCTGTCTTCTCCAACAGAACCTTCTAGGTACTTCTAATAGTGGTACATTCCTGCGTCACATCCCAGCTATTCTGAGCTCAGAGGAGAGGAAAGTATTAATGACTTCAGGTTAATAGCTTCCAGGAAACTCTCACAGCCTGGGTTTGAGAACCACTACCCTGCAAGGTCAGGCCACATCTAGCTGTGTTTGAAGCACCAACCTCCTCTTTTTCAGACAGCTGCTTCACTCCTGGGTTGTGTTAGTGTTAGAAATGCTGCAGCAGCAGCAGCATCCTCTTGTGTCTTGTATCCTATGCAGACACAGGAGCCCGCCAGGTGTGAGGAGAGGCGGCCTCCAGCTCTGACCTCAAGGCCCTCCTCCCTGTAACCCCAGCTGGGCTCTGCCCTGCAGGACTCTGGCCTGTTGACAGTTTGGGGAAACCCCAAGGGAAGCACAGAAGCATGGCAGAGGTGGCAGGAAGGGGAAGGCGTCACAAGGGCTGGCATCCTCCGCTTGGGTGCTGTCTGGCCTGCTGCTCTGGGAGATGCCCCAAGCCGCTCCTCAGCCTGCCCTTACACCTCTACAGCACCCCATTCCAGCACACTCCTTCTACTGCACTCTTGAGCCAGCTAGGCCTCCCCCCCCCAAGCCTGCCAAGGCAGATTCATCTTTCAAACCCAACCTCAGCCCTTTCTCCATGTCTCTTTGCTGCCTCCCTGAGGTGGAACCTGATCCCTTGCTCCCTCCTCTCCCTCCCTGGAGCTGGCACACAACCTCACATCTGTCTATCACTGGGCATGGCCTTCATGCTTGCCTCAGCTCTGTCTTAGGCCTCAGCCCCTTGCAGGCTCTGCCCTGTGGCAGCACAGCTTGGAGGAGGTGCAGGTGGGGAAGTCAGCTCTTGTTTTAGCTCTGTGGTCTGAAGTAGTTCAAGGCTTGTTTTTCCTTTGACATAGGTCGGAGAGGTTTTAACTCGCTTATTTCAGAAGTCAGTGCCTCAGAGCTTACAGGAGGGCCCTTACTCTCTATTTCAGCATATCATTTCCTCCCTGCTACTATTGCTATTTGCCATTATCTCCTTTGTTTGCTTTCAGGTTTCTTTGTTTTTGTTTTGAGACAGGGTCTTGCTTTGTAGTTCAGGCTGACCTTGAATGGCACTGTGTTACCCCAGGCTGGCCTCCAATTCACTGCAGTCCTCCTGCCTCAGCCTCCCAAATGCTGGGATACAGACATGCACCACCACACCTGGCTCGTTTGTCACTTGGTCTGCCTTGCCACTAAGAGGCAACCTCATGACAGTGGGAGGAGGTGTATCTGCTTCCTGCTTGGGTCTTCAGAAACAGTGGTGAAATGGATGTTTGCTGTGAGTGGGGTTTAGAAGTACAATATGGTATGTTCTGGCCCTAGTATGAATTGCTGAATTATTATGGTGGTCATCCAATATGCTGAAGCCCTTAAAACAACAGCTTATCTTCCCAGAGACCACCTCCCCCTCTTTTCCAACTCAGCCCAGGGTGCAATTTCCTTTCACCTTTCTTGCCACTTCAGGGAAGACCCCAATCAACTCCTCAGGTATATCTAAACATGCCCCTCAAACTCCCTGGCAAAAGGCCATAAAAGCCTCAGCCTCCCTTTGTTCCAATCCAGAGAATTCCTTATCTTCCCAAATTCTCTCCATGTCCTACAAGGTAATGAAGCCCCTTTCCCTTTATAATAAAGCCGCTTTTCCTTTTTCCTTCTGCCTGTTACTCTGCTGCGACACCTTCAAAACCTATCACAATATCCTCATGAGTTATGTAAGGGCAATAGGAAATTAAATAATTGGTCCTGCCCCCAAATACTCACTTGATAGGTGATTTCCCCCACAGTCTTTTATTTTTCAGATCAAATGCACATGTTACACTGTTCAAGGACTCCATGTTCCCATGAGAACATGAGGTTCCTGCCTCATTTCAGGTCTGTATGATTCGAGCCCATGAGATGCAGCCGCTTGGGTCTTGTGAGGTGACCCTGCCCCAGGGAAGAAGTTTGTACAGGAGCAGGAAAGGGCATGCAGCGAACAGCATGATGCGAGCGGTGGTGGGATGGGGTCCAGGCCTTCCTTAGTGCACTGCTGTTCACCCGCCTGGCTGAGAATTCAGCCCAGGAGCCTGAGGCGATGGTGCCTGTGCCCTTGGCATGCAGCCCTGAAAGTGCTGCTGGCGTCTGGTCCTGGAGACACATCTTTGGGGGGAAGGGTGCCCCAGGCAGCAGCTGTCCAGAGTCGGGTGCTTGCTGAGGAGCTGCACTCCCTGACTCGGCCTCCCTGGCAGGCACCCGATCCTGCTCTGCAGAGGGCCATAGTATGACTTGGAGCAAAGCCAGTAACTGTCCAGACAGACACAGCCCCGCACAGGCCGGGCTCACTCCACGCACGACCGAGCCCACACCTGCACAGCCGTGTGCCGTGGCTTCAACCCTGGGAAAGTCCCTGAGGTTTGTTGGGAAAAGAAAGGCAGACACAGACATTTCTCCACCAGAGCATTCTGTCCCTTTCTGGTTCTATCACAATCCAGCTGGGTGAACTATGGCCAATCACTCCCCTTGGAAAAACCCTGGATCCTGTAGGAGCCCGACTCGCCCCTCCTCCTTGGCTTCTAAATCAAGCTCTTGGTTGGACTTAGCCAAAGGTTGGGCCTGGCTGCCCTTCAAGGCCTCACCGCTCCTCCCGCCTGCGCAGGCCCTCCTGCCCCTCACCTCCCCGCATGGCTACCAGGCTACCACACAGGAGGAGGAGGCGGGCGCTGGAAATCTCCCTCCGCCTGGCTGCCAGCTGGGTATAATCAGCCCGCGGCTCCCGCAGAGGCGAGGCTGCGCACGTCAAGGCTCTGCCTTCCGCACTTGCTGGCTGCTGCTCAGGACAATCAGCCCTCCAGCCTTTCTTCACTGGGAAAAAGCAAGAGCTGGTCACAGAAGAAAAATAGGGGAACCGAGGTAAAGAAGCAGAGCCATGAGCTTGGGGAAGGGTCTGGAAGTTGGCGAGGCTTTGGGGACTGTCTCTCCCATCCAGCCTCTCAGCCTCCGCTGCTTGCCCCAGTATGCTAGCCCTGGTGGCCAGCTGAGTGAAAGATGCGTCTCTGGGAGTCTGCAGCCAGCAGCTGCCCTTGCTGGCTGGAGATTTCTGTAACAGAAACCTTTGGGCTGTTGGGGACTGGCCACAGAGCCCCAGCTGTCCCAGATGGCATGTTTCAAGTGGTTTTGCTTTTGAGGAACCCACTACCCAGGACTTCAAGGGCTTCCACTGACCCACACATGTCCTGAGGCCTCTCTTGGCCGTAGCCCCGTCCCACAACACACCCGTGGCTCTTGTCTGCTTATTGCCAGGCTTGGGCCTGTGTGGCCAAAGAGAGCTGGGCAGACACTTGTAAGTGCCTGTCCTTCACCCTGGAGTGAATCCAAGCTGTGCTGACACTCTAAAGGGCAGATGCAGCAAGCCTGAGGCCCAGTCCTGACTTGAGAAAGAATCTCAGCACACACTGCCATTTGAAATATAGAAAGAAAAGGTTTGGAGATCTTAAAACTTCCCTGTCACTGTCAAAAGAGCTAGTTAGTCCCCCTACCATCCTGGGCAGCCTCCAGATCCCACAGTTTCCTTCTGGTCCCTCCTAGGTTTCCTTCTCTGCCTTTGCCCCTTCAGAGATATTGTTGCCATGAACCCCCTCCTGTGACCCTGACATTGGTTCTGTTCTTCACCCTTTATCGAGATAAATCTTCTTTAAAGCCCAGGTGTTTCACCCTCTTCTCTTTTTCTTTTCTTTTCTTTTTTTTTTTTTTTTTTTTTTTTTTTTTTTTTTTTTTTTTTTTTTTTTTTTTTTTTTTTTTTTTTTTTTTTTTTTTTTTTTTTTTTTTTTTTTTTTGTCTTTTTTTGAGACAGGGTCTCACTATGCAGTTCAGATTGGCCTTAAGCTCATTTTGTAGCTCAAGCTGGTCTCGAACTCACAACAATCCTCCTGCCTCAGCCTCCCGAGTGCTTTCACCCCCTTCTCTTGTCCACCACTCTAGGGGACCTTGCACCTCCTGTGAGTAAAATCATATCTCCTTAGTTTCCTGTCAAAGTGCATGCCACGTAACCCAATCCACTTTCCAGACTCACCACATCCTCTCCATATTGACTGATTTGTCCTTAAATATGTATCCAGGCAAGCTTGGTGGCACATGCCTATAATTATAGCACACAGAAGGCTGAGGCAGCCTGGGCTGCAAAATGAGCCCAAGGTCAGCCTGAGCTACATAGCAAGACCCTATCTCAAAACAAAACAAAATAAAACATCTACTTTCAAAAATAAAATTATTTAGAGGCTGGGAGTATAGCTCAACAGTAGCATGCTTATCTACTATGTGTGAGGCTCTGGGCTAAATCCCTAGCACTGTAATACATAAATAATTTTACCCTAGTACCAGAAAAAATAAATTAAAATAACATCCAGTAAAACAAAAAAAAAAAACATTTTTTTAAAAAATTTTTTGAGACAAGAGTCTCATTATGTAGTTAAGGCTGGCCTTGAATTCACAGTTCTCCTGCCTCTGCCTTCAGATTGCTAGAATTACAGTCATGCACCATTATGCCCAGCTATAGAAAATTTTAAAAATTTCTATTTGTTTAAACATAACAAAAAGGGCTGGGGAAATAGCTCAGTGGCAGTGCACTTGCCTAACATGCGTGAGGCCTTGGGTTCAATGTCCAGTTCCCCAAAAGATAAATAGATTAAATATTTCCTTTACTTCAATCATTTTCTTAAATCTCACTATAAATACCATGCCTGGCACTGCTCGGTTCTTCCTCTTCCTCCCTCTCCCAGGGCCCTGCTCCATGGGATCCCCACCTTGGTAGAAGCCGTAGGAAGCTTTAGGTCCTCTGTGCAGTAGTCATGGTGCCTGTGTCTCATGTGTACCACACACCCGGCACTGTTCTAGTCACTTTGTGTGGATTAGTGAATTTCATTCCACACTGAGGTTCGTTGCCGTCTCCTGTGACAGACCACGACACCTAAGGGGCAGAGGCTCAGGCTCTGTGCTGCCTCTGGTGTTGGCCGACTGGGAGTCAGCGAGAGACCACAGAAGGAGCGGGTCTGTCTTCATCCCCTGATGCTCTCCCAACTGAGGTTGCGCTTGACCAGGCTTGGCTGTAACCCTGGAAGGATGCTCAGCTTCTTCCTTCTGGATTCCAGAAACAACATTGGTGTTACTGCTGTTTACAACAGGCCCCTGCAAAAGCCCCTGGTGCTGCTTCTACTTTTCCAGCTTCATAAATGTTCCCCTTGTAAATGGGCAGCGAATCGCCCACACAGCTCTGTGCTATGGCTGGGACAAAGCTGACATTGTCCTGGGCCAAAGCTGACATTGTCCTGGGCCTTATCACTTTACTACCTCTCATATCTGTACTATCATTTACTTACTTTTTGAAAACATTTCATTGGCAATAAAAAGGATGGTCAGTGGAAACTTTCCCTCCCTCTCTTTCTCAAGCACCCAGTTCTTTCCATAGTTTGCTTGTGGAAATGTTTTGTTTTATTTTTGTTACACATACATGAGATAGAATTTATGATTTTACCTTTTCTTGCAATGCTGTCCTTGGTTTGCTTCTAACCTCCCATTCCCTTTCTGGGACATCTCCCCTTTGCCTCCCAGCAAGCTGTACCAGCCCCCAAGGCCTGAGCCCTGCAGCCCAGGGTTCCTTGGTGTCTCTGCTGCCTCACATTTGGCTCCACAGCGAGTCTCCTTAGGCCCCTGTCCCCTGGCCTGGTGGCCTATGTTCCAGACATGACAAACTTCCGTATCACAGGGAAGCCAAGAGCCCACGGAGGCTTCTGTGCCCCTTACTTGTGGGACTGCCTTCCTGAAGCCAGATCCCAGGGCTCCACCAGGCCTATGGGGGAGGGGCTCAGGAAGTGTGCAAACTTCTTTCACTCATGGCTGAATTTGCCCGCCCCTACTCTGATGGAGGAGGCTGCTCAGCAACTGTTTGTTTTTCTTTCTTTCTTTCTTTTTTTTTTTTGTGCGTGTGTATGTGTTTAGGACAGGGTGTACAGGGTCTTGATGCATAGATTGGACTCATAGCGATCCTCCTGCTTACAGCCTGCCAAGTGCTGGGATTACAGGCATGCACCACCACAATCACTGTCTCAGCATGCCCTAGGGGCGGGACCAGCACAGCAGGCCCAAGGATCAAACTCTAGGCCCCTGGGTCTAAGTAGACACTTTAATCCACTGAACTACTGAATTTCTTTATTTGGTACAGGGTCTCACCATGCAGTTGGACTCACAATAATGATCCTCCCCTTTCAACCTCCCCAGCACTAGGATTACAGGCATGCGCCACCACACCCAGTTTCAGTGGCCAGCTCAGCATGCCCCAGGATCCAGGGTCAGGACAGTGTGTGGTATCGAGGATCAGACCCGGGTCCTTGTGCTTGCCAGGAAGGTGCTTAGACCACTGAGCTGCCTCCCCAACCCCTGCAACTGTTTGTTTTTCCATCCACACCCTATTCCATTTTCCCGAACACTGCTACCACTTCTAGTGAAAAAAAAAAAAAGAAGAAATAGAGAACAAAGAAGGAAGAAAAGAACAAGGAAGGAAGAAAAGAAGGAAGGAAGGAGAAGAAAATTGTACAAAGTCCTCTCCTAGACACAAGTGCCCAACCTGGGCAATTTATTGGCTTTAGTAAGACTCTGCCTCCAAATGAAAGTTTTTTGAGGTGCTCAGTGGTAGAGCAGCCCTGGATTCAACCCCCAGCACTATGAAAACTGTTGGCGCCAGTGGAGGCAAAGTAAATTACAATGAAAAATGCTTTCCATATTAACCAGTAGACAGGCTCATATCACCCATGGAGCCTCACCCACCTGTGAGGCAGTTGGTATCTTTTTCACTTTGACTGCTGAAGGAAGAGGCTCAGGGAGTCAGAGATCAGGCAGTCAATACCACAGGTAGGACTGGATCTACCCCCAACTCAAGCCCAAACTGAGGGCGGGAGGGCTGAGAAGAGAGGCTCCAGTAACATAACAGAGCTGGAGGCAGCAAGGCCCTGGGAGAAACTACCAAGATGGGTAACCGGGCCAACAAAACTAGGTCAGCTTGAAAGTCCAACTTGCAGAGGTGGCTGCAGGAACACCTGAAGATGGCTGGAGGGCGGGGGCCAGCTAGGGAGGCAGGCTGGCCCCAGACGGGCCCTGCCTGCCTGGGAGGGATGGGACAAGGAGAGCAGCTGCTGGGAAGGGGACCCTGTCCGAGTGGGGTGCCGGTCACAGAGGAACTTGCATTTCCTAGAAACATGGGGCCTCCCAGAAAGGTGCTCTTGTCCCTCTTACCAAAGGGCCAAGAGGTAAGGCCCAGATTGCCGGCAGGGCAGAGGAAAGGTGGGAGCAGGGTGCCACAGGGCAGGGCTGCATGGGCTGTAGGCTGTGCAAGGATGGAGGACAGGCCCAGCACCTCTGCCTTGGCCTCCCTCTGCTGCCTGCCCTAGCTCTGAAGGCTGCTGCCGTTCTGATGGTTAGGGGCCAGGGTGATGGTTCAGTGGAATAAACACTTCCCTGGCAAGCACAAGGGTCTGAGTTCAATCCCCTGTTTCGGAAAAAAAAACAAAAAAAAAACAAAAAAAAAAAAAACCCCTCTGGTTCTGAAGGTTCTTACAGGTGGTGGGTGAGGCTGGAACACCAAGTACAGGAAGAGCCAAGCTTCGCAGTCACCCAGGCTGAGGGCCCAGATACTCAGCCACAGCCAGGAGCCACAGAGGACTGCAGAAAGGGACAGGGACAAGTACATAATAAAGCCCAGTGGTTAGGCCAGGGTGAGGAGGCTAAGCAGCACAGAGGGGCCTCTGAGAGCCTCTGCCCAAGTAGGCAGAGCTCTGGCCCCTCTGAGCCAGCAGCATACACACACACACACACACACACACACACACACAGGAGTCAAAAGATGAAGGAAAAGTACAGAAAGGAAATCTTCCAGATCTTTGTGTTTGTGAGTTGCAGCTCCATGCAGGAATGTGAAAGAAGCTGACTAGGTTTAGGACAATACTGAAATTAATGAGAATTAATGAGGCTGCCCAACCTCTGCAACTGGACCCAGTCGCTGAGCTTAGCAAGAGGGCCTAGCTGTGGTGTCTGAGAGGCATGGAGGGGGTGGTAAGCTCCTGAGGAAAGGCTCTGGCTGAGCTGATCTCACCTGTGGAGGCGTTGGAGGTGGCCAGGTCCAAGTCATCAGGCAGCAGTCTCGGTCCTTGGGGGTGGATGGGGAAGGACAGAAGAGCCCCAGGGGACTTGTGGGCAAGGGGTGCTTTTGTTTGTGACTAACTGTTCCTCCAAAGCCTCATGCCATCATAGGCCTTTTTCAGAGGTGGCTGAATCTAGAGTAGTGACGCTGGGGTTAAGGGTGCTGGGATTAAGGGTAGGTGACTGCTAGATCAGTCCACTGATTGCTTTGGCACCACCCTAAGCCCAGCAGTCCAGATGAGGTAAAAGGGCAGAGTCTCTCTCCCTCCCCTCCCCTCCCTTCCTCCCTTCCCCTCCCCTCCCCTTCCCTCCC
>PVKA01009773.1:0-67039 GCA_004027165.1 Ctenomys sociabilis
AAAAAAAAAAAAAAAAAAAAAAAAAAAAAAAAAAAAAAAAAAAAAAAAAAAAAAAAAGAAGCATAAGTAAAAGAAAAGCATTAACAATGTTCCTCTCTGGATAAGGAAAGTAGAGGTGGATGTTTTTGTCTTTCAAAACTTAAGATATGCTGTATGTTCTGTGCTTATTTAAATGAAAGGAACAGGCATGACAGGAGGGGGGGCAGGCCCAGGCAGCAGGTGACACAGCTACATCCGTGTGCACAAAAACCACATTCCAGGCTCTCAGCAGCAGCAGCCCCATTTCAAGTCACATGGTAAATAGCTCAAAAGACATTCTGGGACCGATCAGGGGACCAGCAGAACACGAGCCATTCCCCCGGTGGGAAGAGCCCCACCCCAAAGATGCAGCGTGGACTGCCTGCTGTCCTGTGTGCCACTGTGACCTGCATTTGCCTTGGTAATGATGCCAGCCCTAGAGGCTGGTGCAGGGAGCAGCCAAAGAGAGGAGTTGAAATAGGGCTGGACTGTGCTTTTCTCCACTTCATTTTCTAGGTCAAAATCTGGCTACTGGTGAAAGCCTGCTTGTGAGTAATATCAACAGATATCTTTTCTTTTTTTTTTTTTTCTACAGGTTCTAGTAATGCTCAGCATCAACCTACAAATATATTGTACACACAAGAAGGGGAATCTGTGACCATAGCCTGCAAAATCACATTCAGTTTTTCTTCTTATCTAATATACTGGTATCAACAGCCCTCCAGCGGAAAGATGATTTACATAAACACAAGCTCACAGAAAAGATACTCTACAGTGTCTCAGAAACCAGTTTTCAAGCTCACCATCTCAACGTTGACACTCAGTGATTCTGCTGTATATTTCTGTGCTGTTACAGAAACCACAGTGAGAGTAGTAACAGAACAAGCCTTACAAAAACCCCCAGGCCCAGTAATAAGCAGCCACCTGCCCCAAGAGCCTAGGAGAGGACAGGAAGAGGGTAGAGAAGATGCTGCAGGTGGAACTGATGAGAAGGGGGAGGCCGCTGATCTGCCCCCATGTGGAATCCAAGAAAAACAAGGTCATGTGTGTAAGACCTGACCCTCAAGACCAAGTTTATCTCTGAGTCTTATGCCCAAGAATGATGGTAAAGTCCATCAGGCTGTGCATGCATCGTTTTTGCCTGTTCCACATCTATTTCTTCTTCTGGTAACCCCTTGATTCATCTTTCCCTAGACAAACCAAGACTTCCCTCTTCTTACCCATGTTTGAATTTGGATAAAGCCTACCCACCCATGGAACCCCCTGACCATTTAATGTGCTTCATCCCTCTGGCCACAATGATTGGTTCAAGTGTAAGTACATTGACCATGCCACATCCCAAGATTTGTATAGACATATTGGGAAGGCTACTGGGAACATAGGAAGCCAGGATGTGAACTTGGGGCTGCCAAGTTCCCACCACGAGTGAAGATGACCCTGAAAAAAGAGAGCAAAACTAAATCTTGATAACATGTTTGGAGCCTCTATACCCTACTATGACTGAAGCAGACCCAACCAGGCCTTTTTTGTTACACACACCAGCTGTCCTAGCTTGGGTTCTCTCAGAATCAGACAAGGAGTATTCATGCATGACTGAAAGTTGATCCATGGAGAAGCAGAAGGAGCACAGGAAAGACAGTCTGAAAGAGAAGTTGGTCAACAAGAAGGTATTGTCAAGCCCGCTGCCACAGTGGGCCACTGGAGCTGGATCCTGCCAGAACAACTCAGGAACCAATGTGGAATACTTGCCCCAAATTATCCCACCTGAAGGCCCAAGGCACTAGGGGATTGGCACCTCAAGTCCTGTATGTCATTGGTGAGAAAATCTCCTAGAATGGGGGCATTTATCCTCTAGCACTTAGATCTATGGACCAAGCAGAGTGTGGTAGTAAGAGAAAACCTTCAGGCAAAGCAATGCAGTGGCTGGCAGGAGCAAGGTGAGCAGTGTGCACAGAATTGGGGGTGCTGGGACTACAGCTCATCGGCTGTAGATCCCTGGCCTAGCATTAGAGGTCCTGGGTTCAATTCCCCAGCAGAGCAAAGAAAAACAAAATAGTTGGTGGGACAGCAAGAGCACAACTAAGTGTTTTGTTTCTTCATTCCTTAAGATATTTTGAGATGGATTTTTCTACCCTTTGCCTTCAAGGTACAACTACAAACACTAAAAAGATCACATTTTTAAAATAAACTACCCAAAGTACATGTATTTACTTATTTATTCATTTATCTTTTTACTCTTTTCTATAATTCAAAACAGGAAATAACTCTTCAAATATCTCTTTATATAGTCAGCAGCTTTTCCCCTCAAATTAGCAAGTGCGGTCAGAACCATGGACAAATGTAATGCGGTGTGTCTGAAGGACTATTTGGACACTTGACTGTTCTTTCCTCCTGCTCAGACTGATATAGGGGAAAAAACTCCCAACCTGAAGGATACCGAGGATGAGTTTGTATTCTCTAAAACCCAAAAATGAATTTTAGGTGCAACAGAGGTTAGGAACAGAATACATTAATTGGGAGAAAGAAACATTCTGTCAGAGAGGGCGAGAAGTGAGTTCCTAATGGGTTGCCCCAGAATCTGTCTCTTCTAGGATTTTTATAGAATGAAACCATGAGGTGAGGTGAGTCTAAGGTGGTAAACATGGGAACTTACAAGGTGGGCATGAGGCGGGACAAAACTATGGCACATCAGACTGGGCGTGGTGGCATGTGCTTGTAATCTCAGTGCTTGGGAGGCTGAAAACGAGGATCACTACAAGTCTGGTCTATGTAGTGATACCCTGTAGACCCTGTACACTTTGTACCAAATTAAAAAAAAAAAAAACTGTGGTTCACCAATAAGATCACAAACATAATTGCTCAGATAAAATTGATTAAAGCAGGATCAAATGGAGAAGTGAGTCATGTAGAAAGAGGACATAAACACAGAACAGGCGCTTTTCTTGTAGTGGGTTGGGTTATTGACTCTTCCTGGCTTTTTCAAGGTGATTGGTAACTATTTAGAATGTCAGTCCCTGATGTCTATCCCTAGGGAGGTAAGTGGCTTCACTTTTTTCATCTTTTGCCTTGAGGTCTGCCCACAGCAGAAGACCCTGTCTCTCCCACAGTTGCAAGGTCTTATCTTCCATATTGGGTCCTCTGAGGGCCAGGCCCTGTCCAGCTTCCCATATTTCTATCTCACTCAGCTGCCTACAACAAGGTGCACCTTGCTCGGGACATCCTGATTCATCTGCCTAAGGTATCTCTCCAAAGGACTGAAAAAAATCTAAATTTCACCTGAGACTGTTCTTTCCCTAACTCTAAAATTCTGCTCCCACTATTTGTTTTTCCCATAATATATTCACCTCCATTTCTACTTTTAAAATTCACCGAGCCGGGTGTGGTGGTGCAGGCCTATAATCCTAAAACTCGGGAGGCTGGGGCAGGAGAATTGTTGTGAGTTCAAGACCAGCCTGAGCTATAAAGTGAGCTTAAGGCCAGCCTAAACTGCATAGTGAGACCCTGTCTCAAGAAGACCAAAACAAAACAAAAAAAAAACAAAAAAAAACAAAAAAAAAAAAAACGAAAGAAAAGAGACTCACCATCTTTCAAAGCCCATTTCCATCTCTCCCTTGGTATGCTGGCCCAGCTGGCACCACAGGGCAGCATGCTATGCACAGTTGTCCCATGTTCAGAGGCGTGATGCTGGCAATTCAGAATGGGCCACAGCAAAAATATTCATACCACAAAATCAGAGTGTACTATGTAAAGATGACTTGCCAACACAACACTGCTTTTCCCTTTGAATCATGCCACTGTCACTATATGACAATTATAAAGGTAAGTAACACTGCTGGCCTTACACCACCTGTTTCATCTTCCCCTCTGACCTGAAAGCCCCCTCTAGTATAGAGGGCTCACACACTACTTAATATGGATTGTATATGTTGCAGGTGTTTAATAATATTAATACAACGTTTAGGGAAAGGATTGTTTCACTTTGCTTTTACTCTCCTTGTGGGATACCTGCATTAGGAGACAACACTGTGTACAAACACAAGGAGAAAAATATCCCAGCAGAACAAAATGCTTTCAAATAACCCCCACTCTCTATAGAAATTCAGAGAATAAAACTCCTCCACCTATTGCACATTGAATAGTTTAGCCTATTCCTCCCAGATATCTTGGAGGAATACACCTACAGCATATACAGTCCATATTAAGCAGTGTGAGCCTTCTGTACTACAGGGAGACTTTCAGGTCAGAGGGGAAGATGAAACAGTAGAGAGGGTAGGAAAAGCTTAACACCAAGAAGACCTTTAAATAAAACCACACCATTGTTCCTTATACTCCAATATGACATCTTCAATAGTCCATGATCTTTAAATAAATGTTCTATCTGCCCACAGATTCAACTCTCTACCAAATGAATCCATAAATTAAAACATATTTCTAGTCAAAATGGAGAAGGCTTTTTATTTTTCAACTTGTAAAAATGGTTTTTAAAGGTTATCTGGAAGAATAAATTAGATAAATATCCAATAGAAAATTAAATACTTGACATATTCAATATTAAAATGTGTTCTAAAACTATGCTTATTAAAGAAATGAGGTATTACAAGGAAGGATATTCAGACTGAGAGAACTAAAAAAAAACCTAAAATTATAAGTAAGTTATTCAATTGCAAGAAAGAATTTTGCATATGTTAAATTTAGCGCCCTAAACCACAATGACTTGTCAATAAATATGGGAAGGTAACTGGACAGCCATCTATAAATTAGTATCCAATTAGTAAAATTGGATACTACCTCAACAAACTCCAAATGAAAAAAGGTTGTTATTTTCTATTATGAAAATACTGCAAGAATATGTGTGTGTGCATGTATGTATATATTATTTTGAAAAAATAGATTTTATAAAAAGCACAGAAAGAAATACTGACAAATTTTGTAAATTAGTTTTCAACATCTAAATATTAATAACACTGTAAATTATAAGACACATGATTTTAATACTTCTAAGATATTACAATTGTGATATATATCAAAGCAAAAGCTACATATTACTAGTATATTTTTAAAAAATCTCCAAGTCAATAAAAATTAAATGAATACAAATAGAATAAAATTATAAGCCCATCAGTGTTTCATAAAAAAATAAACAAAAATGCCTGCTAAACGTACAAATGTCCATTACTACAGAGTCAGTACTATAATTTTGAAACCAATCACATTGTATTTGTCAGATTATATAATGTGCCAGACAAATGATTAATTGATGCACTAGTGCATAGCTGGTAATGTGAATTTCTATAAATTTTTAAGAAAACTTTGGACAAGCACCTCTAAGCTTCATAAGGGATCATACTTTTGATTCTGTCACTATAGTTCTAGGGATTATATGCCGAGGTAATAATATTATGTATAATAAATAGACAAATATATTATTATAATGAGGTATAAAACAAATCATAACCAATACAAAGGTCTAAAAATTGTAAATTAACAAAAAAATTCAAAACAACAGAAAGTGATATGCTACTGTCACATTAGTAAGTTTCAAAACATTTGTTGAAAGGAAAAAGCTTTATAAATCAGAAAATACATTAGTAAGTAGAAAACAATTACAGGCATCATTAAGAAATTTGAGTTAATACAGATACATATGGATGCATATAACAATATATGTATTTACCAGGCTCACACACACACCCAGGCTCTTCTGATGACTCCTTTTTACCAGTGGAGGATGGGGGCAGGACTTCATGTCATCCTAGGCCCTTCCAGATTTTGTAGACATAGTAGGGGAGTGTCTACTCTGTCTAGCCCCACTGAGATGCTCAGAGATCTCCCCTGCTCCACTAGATTACCTGTACTTGTCAAAGAACTGACTTTCCCTGTGTGCTACTAGAGCCCCTCATGGGAGCTTGCCCTCAGTCACGGTTAGTTACTTTTCTAGTTGCCGAGACAAAATACCCAACACCCAATGTTCAAGAAGGAAAGATTTATTTGGCTCACAATTTATAGAGGTTTCCATCATAGTTGGCTGACCCCAAGGCAACGTGGCAGCATGATAGAGGGGTATTGCAGAGGTCAAAGCAGACAGAAGACAGCGAGCAACAAGCAACCAGCCATGACTCTCTTGGTCCCTTCCATCTTATCTAGGCTACCCACCCTCAGCACAGGTAGCACTCTCACCATAATTCTAAGAGAGCATAGTAAATCAATCCCAACATCACACAGTCTAAGTCCAGCTTTTTATGAACAGTGCCAGCTATGACCACATGAGGTTGTGAAGGTACAACTAGATACAACCCATGACGGCACACTGAATCATGAACAGCACTTCTACTGTATGTACAGGACATGGGTAACTTTTTTTCTATGTGACCAATACTTCTCTATCCCCTCAGTGCCACTGTTCAGAGGCACCAAAACAATGTTGTTTACTAAGCAAAGGTGCATGGTGATTCACTCAACTACATTGTGCTTTGGGCCTCTCCAAGCCCTTGGTTGGCATATGACTCACTCGCATGGCCCAGTAGGAAGGTCATGAGTCCACTCAACCAGCCAGGCTATCACTGAAGCACTGGCTCCTCCCTCAGCACAATTCTCTCCAAGGCCTGCACGCTGGGTCTGAGCTGGGAAGTGAATACTGTGACCCACAAGCGGTCAGAATTCCTTCCATTTACCTCCTAGACACTGAATTTTAGTCCATCACTTTTCATTTATCCTCACATATCAGACATGATCATTTGCCTTGACTCATGATATCTGCTTTTCTCCAGCACTAATTCAGAAACACTTACCCTTACCATCACTCCCTAGGTGGCCATCTTCCCTCCCTGCAGAATATTTTTTGGTACTTAAATGCATCCTCATAAATAATTCTTTGAGGCAAGCAGGTCTTGTGAAGAATGAGTCTTAAGAGAAATGAATTACCAGATTAAGGGTATTTGGGTTGTGAAAATTTTGATAAAAACATGTTCTATTATTTTATGGTTGATACCACTATGTACAGAATGAGACTATCATTCTGTTTACTTCACCTCAGAGAGCAATAATCCACACACTGTCCATCAGTTCCAGTACATTAGTTCTTACTTGTGGGACTTTCAGCCTACTCTTAGCTTGTGTATTAATATGAGTAGTTCACAGTAGGCTGCACATACTTTGAGGATAGGCACAATAGCTCCTCTGCCTTGTGTCCAGGCTCCACACATACTGTGGGTTCTCCATAAATATTTACTGCTAAAGAGAGTAAGTATTAATATAAGAGCCTCTCTGTAAAGAAAGTATCCAAGACAACTGTGACATCTAGTCTTCAAAACTGGCCATGTCCTTTGATACCCATACTTTTGTGTACTCCCCTCTCTTGAATCTAGCTGGACTCTGAGACTTGACTGTAAGTAAAAGAAGGCTGGCACTGGTGTTGCAGGACTTCTGAGGCATGGGTAAAAGTAGCTTTTCAGTTTCTCTCCTGATCTCTTGGAATATTTACCCCATGGAAGGAGCTGTCATACAAGCAGCAAAGCAGGTGAGGACAGGCAAATGTGGAGAGATATTGTGTCTATCCCTCCCCACTCCAAGGTCCAGTTGATTAAGAGGAGAAGCCATCTGGGAGGTCATATTCAGTGCAGCCCTCAGATGACTCCAACCTGACCAACTTTGACTACAAACAAACCCCAAGCAAGGACTATCCCACTGAGACTAGTCAACATGCACAACTTCCAAAGATGATGGCACTATGTTTAAAATCACTGAAGTTGGGTTGGTTCGTCTCCCAGAAACTCCAAGTAGTTATCTTATGGATGCCTTATCATATGCCAACCAGGGGCTTGGAGAAGCCCAAAGCACAATGTAGTTGAGTGAATCACCATGCACCTTTGCTTAGTAAACAACATTGTTTTGGTGCCTCTGAGCAGTGGCACTGAGGGGATAGAGAAGTATTGATCACACACACAAAAAAATAAGTTACCCATCTCCTGTACACACAATAAGGCCATTTGGAGGATCTGGCCCTCCAACCCTGCAGGTTTCGAAGTTGGTGGACTGGAAGCCCTCCGAGGTCACTGGGTGTGCATGAGGCCACTGCTACTTCCACCTCTTGTTTCCCAGATTCATCTGTTCTCCCTAATGGAGGCCCAGAGCCATAGGCTCTTCAGTTTAGTGCATATTCTGCATTTAGAAATATAATCCCCTGGTTTATATGATGTATTTCCTCTGAGCTATTACTTCAACTTTAGTAGGTCATTCCAATACTGTGAACTTAGCTGGCACCTAACTAAAGCATGGCACCTAATTTTACTGTGCTTATAGGCTCATACAAACCCCTTCTTTGTTCTATAAGTGTCTCCCCAATTTGGTACCTGAAGTGTGAGATTCCACGTTTGTTGGCCAGGCATTGGCTAAAGCCATAAACAGTACTGCTGGCCCAAGCTGCACAGGGAAATGTATTCCCATCACAATAAATCCCTGAACCTCCTGGATGACTGGAGGTCTGTCCAGCTAATGTGTCTTCAAAAGGCTGGCGATATGCATGAGTAATAGCGCTATTTAAAGATTCAGCACTGACCTTTGCTGCCCAGAGAATGAAAATTGAGAGGTATCAGTAGCTATCAGCCTGAAAAAGTGAAGGTCCATGTTTCTGGGGCCAAGCCTAGCATCCATAGCCATAGATAATAAGCCATTTATATGCTTGTCATACAGTTCCAAGTGAAATGAGAAGAAATACCAGCTAATACCAGATTAATGAAACCATTTTCTATACCTGGTTATTAAGTCTCAAAGACATTTTATCCACTTACTTATTTTGTGCTACTTTCTGATGGGTATTAAGATATAATATGAAGATCTTCACATTGTATCTACTCCCTATGTTCATTCTCATGCTTCTACCCCAGATCTCCTTGTCTTTAATCCTTCAACTTTAATCTTTTGCTCTTCCAGACTTCTGTCCCACAAGCTAGGCCACCAGTCACTGCCCAGATGTCTATATCCATATTCATACTCATATCCAAGTCCATACCTATAACTACATTCCCTCTGGCTTTTTTTCCTTCCATATAGAATGTGGGTTAGCAGAGCACTTCACAGAAATACACAATGGAAAGTATCCCTCTCCACTAATTTTTCTTCATTTGTTCATTTGTTTTACTTTCTTTTGTTTTGTTTCTTGAGACAAGGTCTCACTATGTAATCTAGGCTGGCCTCAAACTCACTGCAGTCCTCCTTCATCAGCTTCCAGCACGGGATTGCAAGTGTGCACTTTCACGCAGGCCTGTACAGCTTTTTAAAGCCACCCTGGTGGTGGATTTCTAACTGGTCATAAAAGCAGAACAGGAGAAACTGCCAAAACACTGTTAGGCATGCTGTTTGGAGAAGCTGTTGGATCTGTTGGAAGCTGCTAGCTCCGTTGGAGGACCTTCTTACGCTGGCTTTCCTGATGAAATGCTTCTCTCTTTTGGAGAAGCTTGGCTTGTTTTTTTGTTTTTTGTTTTTTTTTTTTTTTTTTTTTTTTTTTTTTTTTTTTTTTTTTTTTTGTTTGTTTGTTTGTTTGTTTGTTTTGTCTAGACCTGACAAAGATGATTACACCATTGTCATTAAACCGATTTAGGTGCATGAACTCGGCGACACAATCCAACACAGTCCAGCATTCCACAATAATAATGAATTCTCTGAAGAAGTTGTTGACTGTAGCCATTTACAGCTCAACTTATTATTATGGTCGCACGTTACATACCTCATTTTTATACTTATCTGCTGGATGCTTAAGACTGAGATAGAGCCAGCCCTATATATTAAAAGATGTAGCTTTTGTTTCTGATGAGGTTAGTGAACTCCCCTCAGGGTTTATCTTGTAATCCTGTACTTTAGACAAAAAAGATCTGTAGATCTTTTGTCTGTGTCATCCATGTGGATGAGTCACGGCCAATGCTTGGCCAGTTTGCTCTCTGTGAGAGCCTGAGAGGAAGTTTTCTCTCCATGGGACTCTCCCCAGGCACACTATAGATCATTGATCTCCTTGCTCTATGGCTTCATAAACTCCTTGTTCAGAAAATTTGGGGCACAACTGAGTTTCACGCTGTTACATTACAGGTTCACTATGTCCTGAGTCTTCGCTGACCTTGAAAGGCTAGGGTCAAAATGTTGGTGGCCTTGCGACTCTCCTATTTCTCCAGTTTTGATCTGTGAACTTAGGTTGTTACCCATTCAAAAGTAAAGGTGATTAGTACCCTGCAGCATATGCCATTCACTTTGCCCTATCTATCTAACTCAATGGTTTTTAGTTGTTGTTGTACATTTCTATTTGTACTTCTTCTTTTGACTTCTTATACTAGGGAGACTATACCATATTTGCGCACGTGTGTCGGGTTTATTTCACTTACGAGGATATGTTCAAGTGGCATCCACTTCAATATATATGCTTCATGTTCATCGTTCTTCATAGCTGAGTAATACTCCATTATATAGAAATACCACATGATATAATGTTTTCAGTTACTCTGGGAAAATTCTCAATAGGGGGATAGCCGCTTTCAATGCGATTTTTAGTACTACTCTTGTGAGTGGTCTCCACAGTGATCTCCACAATGGTTGTACCAGTCTACATTCCCACCAGCAGTGGAGAAGTGTTCCCTTTTCCCCACAACCTCTCCAACATTTGTTGTTGGTTGATTTCCTTATGATAGCCATTCTTTCTGGAGTGAGATGGTATCTCAGTGTTGTTTTTATTTGCATTTCATGGATGGATAGCAACATGGAGCATTTTTTTCATATATTTATTTGCTTCCTTAATTTCATCCTCTGAGAAATATGTATTCAGCTCAGATGCACATTTCTGAATTGGGTTTTTTAATTTGAGGGCCCTGTTGTATCTTAGTTCTTTATATATTCTAGACAGCAGACCTTTGTCTGATTGCTTATTAGTTAGGATTTTTTAAAAGCTAATGGGTTGTCTTTTCACTTTGTTGATATTTTTTTTTTGATGTGCAGAAACTCCTAAAAAAGAGTTGATCCCAGTTGTTGATTCTTTCAAGCGTTTAACACGCAAATATATGTTTGTTCATGAACTCTTTACCTATCCCTATGTCTTCAAGAGTTCCTCCTACTGTCTCTTCCAGGCAATTGAGTGTTTCTGTTTTAATGTTTAGATATTTAATACATTTTGACTTTAGCTTAGTGCATGGTGATAGAGCTGGGTCAAGTTTTAGTTTTCGGCATGTAGAAAGCCAGGTTTTCCAGAACCCTTTGTTAAAGAGGCTATCTTTCTTCCAGCAGGCTTGTTTGGCCCCTTTGTCAAATATCAGATGGCTGAGTATGCTCTTCGATGCCTCTGCATCTACTAATCTATTGCATTGATCCTCAGGTCTATTTTGATGTCAATGCCATGTTGATTCTATTACAGTGGCTTTGCAGCATAATTTCAAATCAGGAATTGTGATGCCTCCTGCCTTGTCTTTACTGGCCAAGATTGCCTTTATTATTCTAGCTCTTTTCTCAATCAAAATAAATTTTAGGAATGATTTACTAGGTCTGGAAGATATGTTGGTGGCATTAAATCTGTACAGCAATTTTGGAAGTATGGCCATCTTCCTATGTTGGTTCTTCCTATCCAGGAGCATGGAATATCTTTCCATTTTCTGAAATCCTCTATAATCTCTTTTCATAGGGTATTGTAATTTTCTATGAAAAGATCTTTCACTTCCTTGGTTAAGTGAATTCCAAGGTATTTTATTTTTCTGTGGTGCTATTATAAAAGTTATTGTTTTTATTGTTTCCTTTTCAGTGTGCTTGTTATCTGTGTAGAGGAATGCTATTGACTTTTGAGTACTGATTTTGTATCCTGCTATGCTACTGAATTTCTGTATCAGTTCTAGTAGTTTCTTGGTCGAATTTTTGGAGTCTTCTAAGTAAGGTATCATGTCATATGCAAATAGTGACAATTTAATTTCCTCTTTACCTATTCTTATTCCCTTTATTTCTCCCTCTTTTCTAATGGCTGTTGCTAATGATTCCAAAACTATATTGAAGAGGAGGGGTGATAGAGGACATCCTTGTCTTGTACCTGATTTGAGATTAAAAGATTTCAGTTTTTCTCCATTTAGGATTATATTAGCTTTGGGTTGTCATAGATGGCTTTTATTAACTTAAGGTAGAGTCCATCTATTCCAGTTTTCTGTAGTACTTTGAAAATTAATGAGTGCTGGACTTTGTCAAAAGCTTTTTCTGCATCAATTGAGATGATCATGTGGTTTTTAGATTTCAGTCTATTAAAATAGTGTATTACATTTAAAGATTTTGGAACACTGAACCATCCTTGCATCCCTGGGATGAATTCTACCTGATCATGGTGTATGATCTTCTTGATGATTTGCTGTATTCTGTTTGCTAGGATTTTATGGAGTATTTTTGCATCTATGTTCATGAGGGAGATTGGCCTGTAGTTCTCCTTTTTGGTTGTGTCTTTCCCTGGTTTTGGAATCAGTTATACTTGCCTCCAGAAATGATTTTGGGAGGACTGCTTTCTTTTCAATTTCATTGAAGAGTCTGAGGAGTATAGGGATTATATCTTCTATAAATTTCTTGTAGAATTCAGCTGTGAATCCATCAGGATCTGGACTTTTCTTTGTTGGCAGGTTTTTTATTATATTTCTTATTTTGTTGGCTGTTATTGACTTATTGAGAGTTATTATATCTTCTTGGTTCAGTTTTGGTAATTTGTACCTCTTGAGGAATCGGTCCATTCCTTCTGTGTGTCCTATTCTGTGAGCGTAAAGATTCTCGAAGTAACTATTGATAATCTTCTGAATTTCTGCTGGGGCTGTGGTGATTTCACCAGTTTCATTCCTTATTGCATGTACTTGAATTTTTTCTTGCCTTTTTTTGATGAGGTTGGCTAGAGGCTTATCAACTTTATTTAGTCTTTCAAAGAACCAAGTTTTTGATTTGTGGATTCTTTGAACTGTTTTATTCATCTCAATTGAATTAATTTCTACTCTAATCTTTATGATTTCTTCCTGTCTTTGCGCTCTGGGTTTCATTTGCTCTTCTTTTTCTAGATGTCGGAGGTACAACGTTAGGGTATTTATTTCTTCCTATTCTGTTTTCATAATGTGTGAGTTCATAGCTATGATTTTTGCTCTAAGAACTGCTTTCATTGCATCCCATAGATTCTGGTACATTGTGCTTGAATTTTCATTGAGTTGTAGATATTATTGAATTTCTTGTTTAATTTCTTCTGTGACATTGATTGGTGATTAGGGTGTTGTTTATTTTCCATGAATTTAGTGGGTTTTTCTGGTTTCTTTTATCATTTAGTTCCAGTTTCACTATGGTGAGATAATGCATGGGATAATTTCTGTTTTCTTGCATATACTTAAGCATGACTTATGGACTAGTATGTGCTTTATTTTGAAAAATGACCCATGTGTAGCTGGAAAAAAATGTGTATTCAGTTGTGTTTGGGTGGAACACTCTGTATACGTCCACGAGGTCCATTTGTTCCAAGCTCTAGTTCAGTTCTGCTGCTTCCTTGCTAATTTTTTGTCTGGTTGATCTATCTTTTTGAGATCAGGGTGTGTTAATGTCTCCTGTTAAGACTGTGGTCTTAGATATTAGGTTTTTCATGTCCATTAAGATTTGCCTTACATAGTTGGGTGCTCCTGCATTTGGTGCATAGATATTTATGAGTGTTACCTCTTGCTCTTGAATGTTTCCCCTGACCAATATATACTGGCCTTCTTTGTGTCATTTGATCATTCTTGGTTTGAAGTTGAGAGTGTCTGAGAGTAGAATTGCTATTCCTGCTTTTTTCTGAGGTGCTGGGGCATCCTTTGACTTTGAGCCTATGAATGTCCTTTTGAGTTAAGTGTGTTTCTTGTACACAGCATATTGTTGGATTTTGTTTCCTAATCCACTATACCAGTCTATTTCTCTTAATTGGTGAATTGAGTCCATTTACATTGATGATTATAATTGAAATATGTTGACTTATATTTGTCATGATATTTACCTGCTGTTGTTTATTCTTTTGTATCTTGTGTTTAATTGTCTGTCCTGTTTAGTGGGTTACTTTCTTTCTCTTTCGTGGCATTCTTGTCATTGTGGTCTCTCTCTAGAACATCTTTCAACAGCCTATGTAGGGATGGCTTTGTCATCATGAAATTCATTAGTTGTTCTTTGTCGTGGAAGTATTTCACTTCTCCTTCAAACTTGAAAGAGAGTTTTTCAGGGTATAATAGTCTGGGCTGGAATTTGTTTTCATATAAGATTTGAAGAACTCTGCTCCATACTCTCCTTGTCTTCATGGTTGTGTAGAGAAGTCGGCTGTAATTCTGATGGGTTTTCCTTTGAATGTGATCTGCTTCTTCTCTCTAGCAGCTTTCAGTATATTATTCTTGTGTTGGATTTCTGGGATCTTAACTATTATATGTCTCAGTGTGTTTTTACTTGGGTTGAAGTTATTTGGTGTTCCATATGCTTCTTTTTCCTGAATGTTGGATTGTTTCCTCATATTTGGGAAGTTTTCTGCGATTACTTCTCCCCAGATTCTCTATGTCATTTGTACTGACTTCTTCATTCTCATTGATGCCAATTAATCTCACATTGTTCATCCTTGCATCATCTTGAAGGTGATGGATTTCCTGCATCCTCTTTGTTTTTAAGACATCCTTTCTCATCTTTTCACTAGCTGCAAGGGCATCTTCAAGATCTGAAACTCTGTCTTGGCTTTCACTCAAACGGGTTTGTAGACTCCTGATTGATATTTTTAGTTCTTCTATATCTCTTTGACTCTGTTTCATACATCCTATTTCTTTTCTGTATTGCTCATTCAAGGAATCCATCATATTTCTGATCTCCTCAATTTTTTTATCCATGTCCTCTTTAGAGGTAGTTATTAATTCTTTTTCTGCAGAGTTTCTTCCAAGTTGGGTTTCCTCTGTATATTTCCAGACTTGTTTCTGTATTTCAGATGCTATAATTTCAAAGAATTCTTTTTTTTCAAATAATTCTTTTTTGATTTCAGAACTTATTTCTGCTTTGAGTTCCTCATAACCTTTCTGCTCTTGTTTCTTTGCTTCAGACACTGTTAATTCATATGTTTCAGCTGGAATAGTGCTCTCTGCACTTGTTCTGGGTGAGCAATGGTTTTCTCCCAGATGTTTCTGCATTTGATTCTTTATTTCAGATGCTATGTATTCAGATATTTCTTTTTTATTTCAGGAATTAATTCTCGTCTGATTTCCTCTATACCTTTCTGCTGTTGTTCCTTTGCTTCAGTCTCTGTTAATTCATTCATTTCAGCTGAGCTAGTGTCCGCTGCACTTACTGGTGGACTCAAGGCATGAGATTGCATTTTTCTCCTTGTCTTTGTCATTTTGCGTAGCATTGACCTCTGACCTTTGGTGTAGCGCTTTGGTACAACTATAACCTTAGCGTGTAATGAGATTTGGGTGCCAATCTATTAAGTTTGAGATTATCTAGTTATGCCTGGCCTGGATCTAGCTGTTGTATTCAGTTCCTTTTTGCTGCAGCTCCTGTGGTTCCCCTCTGCTGGTACCTGGCCGAGCTGCGCTGTGTCTGGGGCCCCAGGATGGAATCGGAATCTCTGGGAAAGGGGATTGCTGGGAAAGGTCCCTCCGGTGCAGCAGGCCTGGAGCTCTCACTCACCAGCCAAGCTGCGCTGGGTCTGGGGCCCCTGGACGGAATCCTTGAGTCCTCATCTTAAGCATCACTTCTTGGCTCTGGAGGGGAAGATTCTGCACAGTTCAGCCTCATGGAGAAGCTTATTGCATTGGCTTTCTTTGTGGGAACTCAGCTTTCCTCATGGCTAGAAGAGCTCAGGACCTCACGGTTGCTGAGGATGGCTGTGGTATATCTGGGGAACTTCTGGTGCTTACCTAGAGCATTACTTCATAGCTCCAATTCAGATCCCTCATCCTGCTACCACAGGTCCCTCACCTCACTGGCATAGACTTCCTAGCTTCCGCCACTGACCTTTGGGCCTTTCCAGCACAGATCATGAAACAGACTGGCATGGGACTTTGTTGTGAGCTCTAGGCCTCCAATTGGACTTGTGGGAGGCATTGTTATGAGCACTAGTCCTCAGCTGGATTCTTTAGTGTTTAGTGTGTGGATAAGTTTGCTGCACTTGTTGTATATAATTCTTTGGGTGATTCATTATGAAATACTTTAAAATGTGACCTGTATTATATTGTTCACCTTGCAAAAACCCCAAATCATGACAAGCCTAGAGGTTGCTCTAAGGCAGTTGCTGCACATTTGGCTTAAGCTCACAAGAAAATCTATCTACTCATAAAGCTCAGCATTTTCCTTTCTCCTTCAGCTAACTACCTGCCCACTTGAGAAGGCTATAGAAAAAGATGAGGAGAGAAAGTGGTCCAACTCTGTGGGAAGTACTGTGTGGGTTGCCCCTTCTTGCGGTTTACCCAATACTCTACCAGGTTGGGTTCAATCCCATCTGTATTGTTTTCATTTTACAGTGTCATATTCCTTGGTCCACTCAACTCTATAGTTTAGCAGGTTATAACATAAGTCATAATGGCTATGTTTGGATTCAACTAGTTATAATGCTACAACAGAAAAGGAGAGGCTTACTGATTCCTTGAAAAGTAAGAAGACTGTCTGCCACCTCCCTACACAGAGGAAAACATTGATTCTTACCATGGATCACATATGTAAGTTATGAGGTTTCAGAGCAAATATACCCAGGAACATCCACCCAAATATCTCCTCTTCACATTTCAGGGTTTCAGATCTTCCCAACCAGGGCCCTGTTATCACAGCAAAGCAGAACTTCCATGGCTTGGCATGTCAGTGCTTCTAGAACTCTGCAGCTTAAATACTATCTTTCATCACTTCTGTCTGCCCTTCCTTTGTAGAATATAAGGTTCTAATTTACAAAAGAAACCCTCTGGGGGCCAGGGAGATGGCTCAGTAGAATAAGCACTTCCCTGGCAAGCACAAGGATCTGAATTCAATCCCCAGTTTCATAAAAAAACTTGAGGTTTGTCAAAACTTACAGAATCGGAAGCAATGTGTAGACCTCTATCTTTTGTGGTTATCTCTGCAGTTGCAGCAGCCAAAATGAAGTTTAATACTTTTGTGACTTTAAGTCAGAGCAAAAACCAAAACAAGCCTTTCAATGTGCCTTCCCACATTCACAAGAAAATTATGTCTCCTCCTCTTTCTAAAGAGCTGAGACAGAAATACAATGTTTGCTCTATGCCCATCCGAAAGTACAATGAAGTTCAGGCTGTGCGAGGACACTACAAAGATCAGCAGATCGACTAAGTAGTCCAGGTCTACAGGAAGAAGTATGTCATCCACACTGAGTAGGTGCAGCAGGAAAAGGCAAATGGCACGACAGTCCACGTGGGCACTCACTCGAGTGAGGTCGTATCATCAGGCTACAGGTAGACAAAGACCACAAAAATAACCTGGAATGGAAAGCCAAGGCTCACAAAGTAGGAAAGGAAAAGGGCAAATCCAAGGAAAAAAATGACTGAGAAGATGCAGGAATGAAATCCTGCTCTGTGCAACTTTTAATTAAAAAAGCTAAAATAAAAAAAAAAAAAAACTCTCTGGCCTTATTTGTTAATGCTGTCATTTTTCATTATCCTTTTTCAGGGGTTTAATAAAATTCATTAAGAACAAGTGAACTTTGTTATTTTTGTAGGTATTGTTCACTTCATGGATTTCAAATGCCCGAATCACCATGTAGCCTATGGAATTTTCACCCACCAAGATTTTCCCACCACAAGAGCCACCAGTGAGATCTTCAGCAATTTGATGTCACCTTGTGTGGGGCACTATCAGTGCTCTGCCTACTGTTAGGAATGGGGTCTCCTTAGCCAGCAAGGTGGTAAGACAAGTCAATCTCACCACCCTGCCTCTTTTCTTAAATAGTCATTGATATCAGCTATCAATTTCTAAGATACAAAATGTATACCAAGACAAGAGTAGAGATGTGTCAATGAAAAATCTTATGAAGAATATGGATAAACTAAGGTAGGCAGAAAAGATCTTCAAAAACTGATACATATTTTACTCCTGTGAGAAATCCAAAATATAAATAATTGTAGTATAACATACTAGATAATAAGAAACAGGAAAATGGGTCTTTTGTAAATGGGAAGAGGACCAAGAGATGTGGGTGAGGGAAGGAAAAAGGAAAAGAGGATATAAAAGGAATTATGATGCAACCACCAACAATGAATGTATTCGTTATGTACCACAAGCATGTATTTAAAGAGGACAAAGCAAGGAGGACTGGACATAGAGTTAGCATCTCTAATATGGTGTCAAGAAAATTTCTAGCAGGCCAGTGGGGAGTCTACACACCTAAATTTCCCAATAGGGGAATCCTTCATATTACAGAAATGCACAAGAACTAATACCAATGCTCACTCATTTCCTTGAAGCAGGCTAAGGGTATGAGGCACTAGTGTGAATGCAGCAGCAGATCCGGGGGGGGGGGGGGTTGGAATATTTGGTGAATGCTACCAGTGACACATCAAGAGTTCAACTATAGTTTCTGCTCTTGACAGATTAAAAGCATTCAATAGTGGCAGTAACCTAATAGTTCTTAGAGACTAGAAGTCCACATTGTTGAGGCCGTGCATAACCATATCATTTTGCTTACTATCCCATTATATCAAGACAAGGTTGTCTGATGAAAGGGGTTTACTTAGCAAATAAATCATCTTGTCTACTGCAACATTAAAATCTTCTTCCATGTAGGTTGTTCTGTTGTTAGAATTTGAGTGGAAGACAAAATATTTTCAAACTGTATAACAATTCCAGAGAACTACTCATATACTACCTCAGATTTTTATGTCATGAATAATCTAATTGGATTCTTTCAGTGTCCCTGAGCACATAGTCAAACTGTTAAACACTTCTGACTGTATCTTCTTTAAGCTAAAGAAAATCACAAGATACTTGATGTTTTGCCCACTGAGATATTTTACCACCATCCGTCAGTCCCACCCTGCCTCTCCAGTAGGATTGTAGTATTATAGATATGCATTTTGGAATGGTACTGGCACAGAGCCATCTGTAAGGCAGGCCTTATTTTTCCTCCTCTAACAACTGTTGAGAAGAAACACTTGATAAGCCCATAGGTACACACTAAAGGAGATGAGGCAGTAGAACAGAATTGGCAGCCATTAAGCTGCACCTCTTACTAATATCATTGCTGTGTGTCATCAGGGTTTAATCAATCCTGACACTTCAGAGATGCCATTTCCACTCTTGTGCACATAGTTTGGTGGGTCAAGTAGCATGTACTTCATGATGGACATTTCAAGTCATGTGGTAATTGATGGTCCATGGTGAAATACTTAGTGTCTACTAGGACCTAGAAAATAGCCAAGAATTATTTCTCAAGAAAAGATGGCTATGACTGCAGAGTGTGGTATGATTTTTCCAGATCCCCAAAGTTTGCTTTGTCATTCACCTGAGGCTTCTCAAAGATTCAATAGACACTTTAAGTGTCATTGAACTGAGAGTGTCATCTGACAAAGGTGGTCAGAAAATTACCTGGCAGCCTCTTGAAAAGCCTTGTCTTAGCCTCTAGTCAAAATTGGAAGCCTTTCATATTACTCAGTAAAAGGATCTGAACTATTTAGAACACATCCAAATAAATACATGTTGCCTCCAAAATTCAGTGAGACACACTGGAAAATAAGACTCTCTTCATGGTAGGAAGGACCAGATCTAGCATCTCACCTTCATGTTAGAAAAGGTGTCTCAACTTTCTTCATAAGGCAAACCCCAAAAGAACTCATTGAAGAAGAAATCTCCTAAGTTTTAAGGGTATTGACTATGTTTTACCAGATGTCCAAGTGATTTACTCTGTAAGACTCCCCTGCTTGACCAGCATAGTGAACCCATGTGATATCCTGTGGAATGGAAAGAAATTTGTCACTGGAATGGAATAAGGCAAGGTTGAAGCTTGTATATTACCTGAGGCAAAACAATGAAAGAACCTCGTCAGCCATTCCAGATGAAAGACAGTGCTTTGTATAGTCTCACTAACAGGTGTACAATCTGATATTCATGTATCAGATATCAAAGAAGATGTTGATTTACTCCAGCAATGAAACCACATCTAGAACAATAACTGTAATTGTATTCCTTCTCTGATTAAGTTTATTGCATCCTTTAAGTACTTCATAGAGATAGTAATCACTACAGTTTCTCCAGAATATAGAATTACTTTAGACTTTCTATTTGAGAATATAGAAGCAGCTCTAATATCATCTATCTCTCTTTAATTCATGGATCTAATAATCAATATAGTTATTCTACCAGTGGCTGAATAAGCATTCCAGCACCTGGGAAATCGCGAATGAGTTTAGTCCCAACTGGACACACTGTGAGGTGGACCTGAGCCCAGAGAGCACTCAGTAGGCCCCCTCAGTACACTCCAGTAAGTAAACAATGGGAACCTCTTCCATGGTCAGAGTTTCCAGATACCAGCATCACTGCAGACCTAATGTTCAGAGATCTTCCAAAGTCTGGTTATTTCCCTTTCCTGTGCTGTTGTCATTCTTTATGAAGAAGAGAAGGGAAATTCACTGTATCAACTTATAGATATGCAAGTGTACATCAGAAACTATTAAACCCCTTTGGCATGTATGAAAACTTGTAATGTTATAACTGCCCCATGGGGCCTGCCAAGACTTGAGTCTTGCTATAAGACAGAGCAGTAAAACATGTTGCAGGTGAGCTCTAAGGAGTGTCAGCTTTGCTCCACAAGAAGTATCATGCCAAGGGCAGGCCAGAGAGCTCAGCAGACTAAAGCACCTGCGTAGGCAGAGCACAACAGTTGGGGTTCCATAAACTGGTGTGCTGGTCCAGCCCCACCCCTGGGGCACGCTGAGACAGTAATTGAGGCTGTGGGTGGTAGTGCCTGTAATCACAGCTCTTGGGAGGCTGAAAACAGGAGAATCACCAAGAGTCTGATCTACATAGTGAGACCTTGTAGACCCTGTAGGCCCTGTACTAAACACACACACACACACACACACACACACGCACACGCACACGCACACGCACACACACACACACAAATAAAAAAGAAGTATCATTCCAGTTTCTTCATGCCAAGGGAAACTAAGCTCAGACAAAAGAGAGAAAATTTCTCCTGGGAAAGAATACTGGAGACGGGGGACTTGACGTCCCCATCTCTCTAGAATCCATCTTTATGCTTCTGTCTGACCTGTCAGAATCCCAGTCTACACACAAATGCCTAATTTTAAATGTAAGAGATTTTGAACTCATTTGGTTATATAATTCAACTATCTATAAGATTAGTGTTTTGGTTTGATTTTCACAAATAGCAAATCTTGCAGTTATGAAACAAAGTTTTTTCAGGGTAATAACAGAAACTTTCTACTTTCTTGCCAAGATTTTGACCTGAGCCGATGGCCCGGGAAGCTTGGGGGATGCGGCAGCGGGGACTTTCCTCGCTGGGTTTCGGATCTCGATCACCCTTGGTAGTGGCGGCTGCCGCTTGAGGTGGCAGACTTGGGTCGCAACTGGGTGCTGCTGCGCCAGGTGCCAGCTCCCAAATAGTTCTGCGCCCGGCTGTCTCCAGCCTGCGCTCCTCTGGGCGCCGTTGGCCTGCCGTCGTCCCGACTGCCCTCTTTCACCGGCGGTTCTCTTCTCTTTATCCGGAGCATAGAAGGAGAAGGCCCGCATCGGCACGGAGCCCTTTTCGTGCCCATCACAAGTGCCACCCCCACCACGGGCCTCACCATCGCTCTTCTCCTGCCTGTTCGGCAAGAAGCAAATGTGTATCCTGATGGTTTGATTGGATGCTGCTGGCAAGACGACAGTCCTGTATAAACCCAAGTTAGGGGAGGTGGTCACCACCATTCCTACCACTGGTTTTAATGTGGAAACAGTAGAGTACAAGCACATTTGTTTCACAGTGTAGGATGTTGGTGGTCAAGATGAAATTCGACCTCTGTGGAGTCATTACTTCCAGAATACCCTGGGTCTTATTTTTGTGGTACATAGCAATGATCGCGAAAGAATTCAGGAAGGATCAACTGTACTGCAGAATATGCTTCAGGAAGATGAGCTGCAAGATGTAGTGCTGCTGCAATTTGTGAACAAACAGGATTTACCAAACACTATGGACATCAGTGAAATGACAGATAAATCGGGTCTTCAGTCTCTTCAGAACAGAACATGGTATGTTCAAGCCATTTGCCCTACACAAGGAATGGGTCTGTATGAAGGACTGGACTGGCTGTCAAATGAGCTTTCAAAACATTAAAGGAAGCTGGATCTGAAACCACTGAACGCTAACCTTGGACACCTTTGATAGAATTGGCCTAGGCTTGTTACAACAAAATTAGTTTACATCGTGGTTATTAAACAGTATCTAAGCCTTGTTTGGGCAGTTTCAACTTATTTTGTTGCCAGTTATTATTTACCAAATACAATGCTGCCATTTAGCAATATGCTTGGTTTTAAAGAGATTTTCCTTGGGGAAAAGGTATCCTCTCTTAATTTCACCTTTAAGCCTAAATGCCTGGACATAGCTATTATGTTTAAATCATTTTGACTATATTTTCAGCCCACAACAAATAATGTTTTAGAAGTGATCTCCTTGCTACTTCACTGATTCCTTTATCATTCCTGGGACAGTCTGCTGATTTAAAAAATGTAGCATTCCATTTGCATTTATTTCTGTCCCTTGCCAATAAGATTTTCTGACATTGCTGTTACCAGCCAGGGAATGCTCCAAAACACTACTCAGCTCTCTTGCACTGAGGAACTTAGTTCTTCCCCCACGACCAGCTCCCAGCTCCCTCAGGTGAAGCTTCCCTTGGGGTGGTTTGGATTTAATAGCTGATTCTGTGCTGGTTGCCTAGAATCCTTGTGGAGGTGGATTTTCCTACTCAGCAGATTGCCTTCCTTTATAGTATATCTTTTTTATGTCGCATGTCGCTTTTGGTATCAGCCTGACTCTTTGCCCAGTACATATGGTTCTGCTGATATTTTGTTGTTTATTGAGGAACAAATCTTTCAGAGTTTTTAGAAGACTCCTCAAACTCGATAATTTTTCTTCATAACCTATTTGGAATTATTCCTAATAAAATGATAAAATATAAAAAAAAAAAAAAAAAAAAAAAAAAAAAAAAAAAAAAAAAAAAAAAAAGATTTTGACCTGAGGATGTAGTATCCTGAGTTATTTTTTTCTCTGCTCTAGGACACTTTTAAGCAATCACAAACCTAAAACTCCTCACATTCCTTACTTCTGTTATTGTTCAAAGGCAGCAGCTCCCTGATAATCTATTAACTTCTCTCCTTTAGACGTTTGATGTCAGGAACTACTAGTATCCTGCTTACCAAGGGCCATAGTGTGATTAATACCTCACCCAGAGAATAAACAACAAATTTCTATCCCTAATATTCTATCTCTGGAATCATTTCCAGAACCAATGATTTAATCAGTTGTGAGTTATCTAAGGAAGTAGAACCAATACAAATGATGCAGGATAAAAAAAATAATAATAATAGATGCTCATTCTTGAGAATAATGCTAGAGCTAGGTGGGATTTTCTGTTATGGACCAAAACTCACCATTTATTCCTCTTTAATTGTTGAGTGTTTCACCAGAAATTATTTACTCAACACAGAGAGGAAAGGGCTGACCAGATAACTCAGCGGATTAACCAGATAGCTCAGCGGATTAAAGCACCTGCTTAAGCAGATGCAGGGGCTAGGGATTTGGTCCCTGGCCTGCTATGCAGGCCCCACCCACGAGGTGCACTGAGGGGTGACTGAGACTGGGTGTGGTGGTTTGCACCTATAATCCCAGCTCTTGGGAGGCTGAAAACCAGGAAGGATCACTATGAGTCTGATCTGTATAGTGAGACCCTGTAGATCCTGTGCTGAATACATAAAAGAAAACAGAGAGTGAAAGAGAGAGATGAGAGGAAGAGAAAGGGGAAGAGAGGAAAAAAGAGGGATAGGAGGGAGGGAGGGAAGGAAGAGGAACCAGACAGGGAGATAGGGATTACAGAATTAGGCCTTACAGATGTGGGAGCTGAAGAAGTCTTTTTTGGAAGAAGGTATCAAAGGGCAGAAAAAGGGACAGCGAGCCCATATTCCCAAAACAGGAATATAGACAGGCAAACTTGGCTTGAAGGAAAACCCGAGAAGCCAAAGGTTTCCAGCCACCAAAGTAGGACTGGAAAGAAAAGTTCCTAGAGGAGTACTTGGACAGCTCTGGCTTCTGTGTAGCTACTACCACTTATGATAGTTACCATAGTCCATAGCTAAACATCTGGTCATGGGTCTGCAGTTACTGCAGTAATCTGAAATTATTCTTAAATGAGTGTTGAAAACAACAGGTTAAAAATGCCAAGATATTTTATAGAAATTATGAAGCAAAATAGAGCACATTATATGAACAGTAATGGATTACTTCCATCACCAGCTGAAATGGCTCAACCATGTGGTAGGAGTAACAATAATTTACTCCACAATGATTCCTCAAAAAACTAAGAAGTTATCTTACTACATGATCCAGCATTCCCAGGTGTGGGTACACAGCCCCCAACATACAGCTGTAGGACATGCAGCAGTTTGTCAAAGAGCTGTCTGCACATGTAGGTTTAATTATGGTACTCTTCTTAACCACCAACTGACAAAATCAACCTAAGTGCCCATCAACAAAAGAAAGGAGAAGGAGGGCAACTATATACAACCAAATACTAACTGGCTTTAAAAGTGAAAGCAATGTTGTCATTCACAGCACAATGGATGGGTGGGTGGCTGGATGGATGGATGGATGGATGGCTGGATGGCTGGATGGCTGGATGGCTGGATGGCTGGATGAATGGATGGATGGGGTTGAAGAACCTTGTGTTAAGTGGGAAAGCAGGTACAGAAAGACAGTGCAACATATTCTGACTCATATGTGAAAAGCAAAACATAGCGGTACAAGGGAGGAAACCAGGCTGGGAGTGGCTTGGGAACATGAAGATACAGTGGTCTAAGAGTAAAAAGGCCCAGTGAGACAGGAGGAATAGGCAGTTTTTTCTTTGAGACAGACTGTACACTATGGTAAATAAATAATGCAGAGTATATTTCAAAATCACTAGAGACTTCCAAATGTTCTTACCACAGGAAGTATTGAAGTGATAAATAAGTTAATTAGCTTGATTTATTTATTCCACATTATATTTACAAATTATAATATCACTTTGTACTACATAAAGATATACAACTATAATTTGTCAATTTATAATTTAAAATAAATTTTTAAAACCAGCTTTTGAAGAGTTTTAAATCACTTGGGGAAATTTTTTGCTGTAATATAAATAAAGAAAGGCTGACATAAAACTGAATATGTAAGATAAAAGTTCTAAACAATGAAGGAGAATACATTCAACACAAAGATTAAGAAGAAATATACTAAAATGATATAATTGTCTCTAGACAGTAGAATCTTGGGTTATTTCCTTTTTTATAATTATATGGAAGCCAAAATTTTTCCTTCAATGAATACACACTTTTAGAACATCTTTTAAATACTAGGTTATATACCTTTAAAACATTCCTAGTTTTCTGAAAACATGTTGTCTAACATAAATTTGTCTAATGCATTCATGTGTTTCACTGTTAGAATAGGAAAGAGATTCCCTAAACCTACTGCCCTCATGTAAAATAAAACTGTCTTTAATTATTTTGTGAATTTAACTGTTTCAAACTTCAAATTAGCTCTCCATTACTTTTGTTCAAAAACTATATGCATAACCTTCTTGGCAAAAGCAAAACAGTGCTTTGTTTCAAAATCTAGAAAATCAAGTGGAAAGGATGGCTCACCTCAGGAGACAGAAGGGGGAAAACATACATTGGCTAGATCCGTGTTTCACCACAGTCCTCAAAACATTCATCTCGATTTCATAATTCCAAAAATTTACTACACGTGGCCTCTGGTCATTTTCAGTCATAAGGATTAGAATGAGGTGAGTTCAGAGATGGACATGACATACAGCCATATACAATCACATTTTTAAATGACCAATAAAACAAAAAGATCGTTTTTCCAGTAGCATCAGAACCAAAATGATTGCAGATGTTTCTATAATAACAATTCCAGGTGGGAGATAAATAAGCACTGTGTATTCCCTAGGATCAGGAAGACTGAGAAGAAGTGACAGAGATGTTCCTTGGGGAATAAGATCATCTTAAATACTGCAAAAATACCTTCTGTTCTGGCTACCTTCCCCAGCAAAGGGACAGTGAGCCACCTGCAGACCTCAGACTTGTATTCTGGTCACAGCCTCTCCAGCTAATTGTGAGAGCTTAGCATCCTGGATCTGTCTCTCACTCCTAAAGTGGTGGGAATGGGACGACTAGAAGACCTCTGCACTTTCCAGTCCTAACAACTTATGGGCCTGCGTGGAGCTCCCTCCTAGCCTGCCGCTAGCAGCAACTGAAACATTGGCTTTAGAGAACCTAGGAGCTTCCGCACAAATGAAGACATAGTTCCTCAGTGTAGAATTTTAGACACTGTGCAAGCACTTGTGATATTTAAAATAATTAGTTGGTCCCTGGGCTGTCTCTTACAACTTTAATATTTACACTGTGACAAAGTGAAAGTGCTCATTAGTGTTTGAGCCAGAGTAATATCATTCTTTTCTTCATTTCAATGAGCTTATTTTACATTAGCAAGAAAGAGGAGAGGTAAAAGCCCATGGGTACTGGCCTAGCCTAAGTGGATCTCAGAAGGTCAGTTTGGAAACATTAGTCTAGGGTTCTGTGAGAAAAGTGCTCTTTCATTTGACTTTCATTGGATAAGGCCATAAATAAGTGGTTGGGACCTGTATCTTCTCTAGGTCAACCCAGAGCTACAGTGATCCACAGTTTCACTCTCCACCTACAGGACCATTAGAGAGAAGGGAAATAATGGTGCCTAAACATAAGGGGGCATTAATTACTAGTGCATGGAACATCTCTTCCTCACAGCAGTTCAAGGACCCCAAAGTCAAAGAGTTCTTTGACTACATTTTCTTAGCTACATGCTTTCTAGCCATGAGTGAGCCCAAAAGAAGCATTTCCTTCCCAACTCTATGTTGTCCCGTCACTTCATCTCCAGGGAGCATGTGCCCTGGTGTCACTTGGAATCCACCCAGGGGATTTGCTCTTCCTGCAGACACCTCCAGAAAATGTGCTCTAACTAGGGGCAGCCACTAGCAAAGGGATCTGAAGTCAGTGCTGCCACCCAACAGGGAAACTTCACCCTTCCAGTACATCCAGGGGAAACAGTTCACCAAAGCTTTGAGGATTACTTCTGCAAGCACTTTCCACTCTGAAGAGAATCGTCCTCCAGGGGGCGCTGCATGCTCTGCTGGGAACTACATCCACGTTGCTGGGGCAAGCAGCAAAAGATGAATACCACCTTCTGCAGCCAAGGGGACACTGCTGCTCCGCAGTCGCACCGGGAGACCAGCAGTGCCATCCAGTTTGCTGTTTTCATCAAAAGCAGTAGGATTGGGCTAGGGAGATAGCTTAATGGTCTAAGCACTTGCTTGGGAAGCACAAGTACCCAAGTTCCATCCTTAGTACCGCATGTCATGCCCAGCGCCATGTGCTGCCACCAAAACAGGGTGTGTTGGCACACTCCTGTAATCCCAACACAGGTGAGGCTGAGACAGCAGGATCACTGTGAGTTCAAGCCTCATAGTGAAACCCTATACCAACTAATAAATAAATAAAAGGACTTTTTTTTTAATTTAAACACACACAAAATTTCTGCACAAAAAGAATTATCTCACCACCAACCTGTTCTGATATCTGCAACCTATCCGTTACCGAACCCTAGGAGTCCATCCACTGATGATGTCCATAAAATCTAAAGCTGTTACTTGGAGAAGTGGCATCTAGAACATTTACCAGCTATTAATGCTCTGGGATGTGAAAATGGCATCCTAAGAAGCTGGGTGGAGACTAGTTTTACAAAGTGAATATTTATTTTATGAAAATGATAATGTAAATTGATATTTTATAAATGCATACAGAGCCTGCTTAGGCAGAGCACAGCAGCCAGTGTTCAATCCCTGGCGTGCCATGCCAGCCCCACCCCCAGGGGCAATTGAGACTGGATGTGCTGTCACATGCTTGCAATCCCAGAACTTGGGAAGCTGAAAACAACAGAATCACTATGAGTCTGATCTATGTAGTGAGACCCTGTAGACCCAATAGACCCTGTCCTAAATACATAAAAATGCATGTACATTTAAGATCTTTGGGATTTACATCACAGGTCCTTAATATATTAATGGAGATGAATATGCAGGATACGGTTTAACCTTTTAGTATATCAAGAAGAAAGTCTGTCTCCACTTATGCCACTGCTAGATCTGAACTTTCACATGATTTGCCATGGTCCAAATTCAATTCATAATATAGTGTAAAAGGCACACATGCCACGGAGAGCAGATTCTTCTCCTTTAACTCTGTCTATTACTTACCAGGTACATGATCCTGATCAGGCCACCTAAGTAATGGAAGACTTCTAGGGCTTGAATAAAACACTAAATGCAAAATTCTTGTTCAGTACTTCCATGCTAAGCAATTTCTTAGGGTCATGGCACACGCCTAGGCCTATTCCTGAGCCACATGAGCCTGTGTTCCGGGCCAGCATATCGCTCCCACATTTGAGGAGTCCTTGCCACAGCCACTTCCTTGGTTAGGAAAGGACAAGCTTTTTGATCTGCCTGCCTGTCTGTCTGTCTGTCTGTCTGTCTGTCTCCCTTATACTTTATGTATAAAAGTATACAGCCTGTTGATTCAGAACAAAAGTTTCAAGAAAACATGTTTCCTTCCCATTGTATGGACTGGAGATGGTGCTCAACACAAAACCCCACTTGTCTGAGGCCAAACAGTGCATCCACATCACAAGTGTAAGGCCATGAAAATTGAAAGGGATTTCTTAGGAGATGCCCCACACTGAATCACTAACTCCCACCTTCTGTAAAAACAAAATCGAACTGCAAACACCACCACAAAAGAATCTCAGTGAGCCGGCCACCGCGGCCCAGAGATTCAATTCTATTTGTCACCCATATTGATTAAAGAGGCCTTCAAAGCCTATGAGGAAAGCTCTCTGTGACTCCCCGGCATTTTCACACAAGAAAATCAAATCAGGCTGAGCACTTACAACCAGCCTCCAGAAGAAAACAAATTGCAAAGGGCGGATGTTGCCAGAGGGAACTGAAGGAAACAAGGGAGGGTCGGTCCCTCCTGAAGAGACCTCTGCTTCTTGGACACTGGAGTTGGTTTCCACTCAGTGACATGGTAGAGCCCTTTGCTAAGCCAGGCTCTTATTTAAAAACGGTAAGACTGAGCCCCAGAAAAGTCAAGGGTCCTACCCAAGACCCAAAGTTAGAAAGGCAGAGTTGGGGATGAGAGAAACACAAGCAAGGCTTATACTCACAGTAAATGACCATGTTTCTTTCAGTGAAATATAAAAAAACTCATAGGAATCCAGGTGCAGTGGTGCATACCTATAACCTCAGCACTTGGGAGGTTAAGGCAGGATAATCAAAAATTCTAGTCCTCCTGGGTAATTTAGCAAGACCCTCTTTCAAAATAAAATATTAAAAGGAGGTAGAAACATAGTTCAGTGCAAAGGCCCTGGTTCGATCTCCAGCATAATACACATACACATACACACACACACACACACACACACACACACACACACAGCAGTTTTGGAAACTCTCCAATGAACCCATCAAAGACTGTCAAAGACAAGATCAGTCAGAAAGGATGCTAGGAGTGGTGGCAGGCTGAGGAGGGCTGTAAAAGTACCAGGATTGTCCCTGCACCCTGCACCACCCCAATAAAGATTCAGACCGTGGGCCCCAGTGCTACTGAAACCTGAAGTTCATGACCACAGTGACTGCATTCCTACGTATGGCTGCAGTGCAGAGCCTTGGGAGTGGGGCTCCAGGGCCATGGGACACAACTGAGGAAACTTCCATCTCAGAACAATGCCTCCACTCAGTGGCAGGTAAAGGAGGAAGGAAGAGAACTGGCCTGACCCTTCCTCTTTCCTCTGTGTGGTCATAGAAATCGCCAGAAATTTAGAATTAGAACCAAATAGTCTCTAGCACTAATTAACTCTAAAACTCTGGAAAACTGTTTAACCTCTCAAGACTTCCTCTTTTACAAATGGAAATGTAATACATATATTGGAGGGTTCCAAAGATTAAACAAGCAGTATTGTGAAAGTTGAAGGTACACAGTAGATGCTTAATAAAAATTTGATTGTTTAGTCTACTTACTAGCTTGTGAGTTTGGGACTAAACTCTTAATGTCAATGAAAACATGATGGGGAGGGGTAAAAGGAATAGGTAAAAATCTCAGGGTTGTAGTTTCCACGAATCCACAAGAGGCCTGAAATGACATGCTATCCTGATAAGCCTTTTAAATTCAGCAGAACTTTTTTGTCACATTTTCAGAAGTAAAGAGAGAAGGAACAGAGAGGTGACAGTGCGTGCATGACTGTTTGTGCAGGTGGTGAGGATATTTCCATAGCAACTGCCCAACTTCGGGACAGTGTGTCCCAGCACCCACAGAAACATACAAGTTCTCCAGTACCAACTGTTCCCTGGCAGGCTCTGTCTCCAGAAGATAAATCTTCAACAATAAATTACCCAGGAAGCAAGGCTCAGGGTATGTGTAGCACAGCCACTTATTTCATGAGATTTGTTAAGAGAAAAAGTAGGGCTCAAGGTAGAGGGAGATGAAGAGGGAGTCTACAATTCTGACAAAGTAAAGGCCACATGATAAGAGAAAAGGAGGAAGAAGTCGAGGTGATAAAAAATTGTATAGTAATCTACAGCTCAACTGAACAAGTTCTGTTCTTCACCAGATATTCTGAGGACTGAACAAACAAGGTCATACTTCTCTGAACTCTTTCTCATCAACTGCTTTGTTAGAAAAGGTTATACTCTGGGGAGTTGGTATCAAAGCTTCTTGTCAGTGAACATAAGAAGAGACCAAATCTGTGTAAATTTAAATTATGTAAAATCTTTCCCCAAAATGTCTGTTCTCTTAACAGCCCCTTTCACAATTTACATGTCACAGAATGTAAATATCTGTATCACAGAGCACAGACTTTTTAAAATTTGGAATAATAGAATTGCTGCTTCCCAAGATATACAAAACATGATTGTAAGCTAAAGTCCATTTAACTTTTATCCAAGATGAAATGGACAGGTGTTTGTTTGTTTGTTTGTCTGTAGACTATTTCCATAGGACCCAAACTGTGTCTTCTGGCCATTGCTTCCAATAGGGAGCCTAGGAGCCTGTCCAGTCACCTCCAGAGAGAAGGGGACAAAGAATTGCAAGAGAACACAGCTGGAGCCAGCATAGCTCAGTGAACTAAAGCACCTGCTTAGGCAAGCACAGAGACTGTGATTTGATCCCTAGAACTACATATGTCACCAGCCCTGCCCCGATGACAGGCTGAATCAGTCACACACAAACAATGAGAACACAGCCTGGCATGGTGGAGAGTGTGGCAAGACCATGAATGCAGGAACTTATGAATGACCAAGGATGGAGTTACTCAATAAGCCAAGTACTTGAAAGTGGAGACAAGTGATTTCTTTGTTCTCTGAAGCTCCAATTCCATGTCAGGCTGGTGTCCTGGATTTCTCTCTCTAATCTTGGTGTTTGTGTTGTATAGATTGAGTGAATAAATGAGTTAACTTGTCGATGAATGAATAAGCAATGGTAGTAAGAAGGGAAAATATCTTTTGCAATCTACTGAATAGAGCCCTGGAAAATTTCCCGGTGTCTCCCCTTATCCTCTACCTGAGGAAAAATTGACAGCTGGAGGCGAATCCTTAGGTTACAGGGACCTAGGAGACTGTGTGTTTTAACATTTTACCAACTTCAAATTCTTCAGCCTTTTTTGAGTTGTTCTTTTGCACAAGACCTTCCCCAGCTGCAGAAAAACCTGCAATGATCCCATCTTCTTTGAGGCTCTGATTCATCTGTTTGAAGCTCTTCATGCAGACAAATGATACAGGCATGGCCTGTGTGCTCCTTCCCTGCTTCCTCCTCTAATAGCAAGACCTGTGTGAGGTCAGGATGTGCCACAGGCTGCCGTGTGTGCCTACTTCTCTGCACGTGAGAGAGATGAGTTAATATGCAGGAATTAATTGATTAATGAAATTAATGAGCACACGCCAAGGCTCAAAGAGAAAAACATTAACTGCTTGGTTTGATGACAGAAGCAGCGTTGCCCTTTACATCTCAGCCCTGGGCCGAGGTTCTCACCCGCCCCTGTTGGGAGCCCAGGTGCGCAGGCCTCTGCAGACCCTGCATAAACTTTGCAGCCTGTATGAGCCCTGTGTGCGGCCCTGCTGCTCCTGGGAGCAGAACGGCAGCCGCAGCTCTGCACAGTGCAAGCATCCGGAGCGCCAAGCTGGTGCAGCAGGGCTGGATGTCACACAACTTCACGAATCTCAGAAAACGTGGATTCTGATTCAGACAAGGGCTCCTGCTCCAAGACAGCGTCCATTCATAAAGACCCGTGGAATTCCCTTTCTGCGCTGTGCTTTCTTCCCTCCCAGCCTCGGAGGATTCTTCATTATATTAAGAGATATTTCAGGAAAGAGTGTGAAACTCTGTCCCCAAGTCAAGGAACTCATCTTGGATTTTTGCAAGACTTTCCTAGTGTGACAGCTTTTACATTTGAAATCTGGTGGGTGGGCAGATTTGTGGGCTCAGCAGATGATATCTCTGCAGAAGAGGGAGGCTCTCGGGCTCCAGCAGGCAGTCCTAAGGGGGCCCAAGAGTCTGTCAGGAGAGGGGTACCAACCTTTAACAGGTAAGGAGGAATACAAAAGGGGACCCATGCAGCTGTGTTTTTGCTGTAACTGTGGCCCCCAGTTTGAAAACGGCAACGCAGAAGACAAGTGACCACTAGATGGCAGCAGATGGTAAGGAACGTTAGCCCCGGAGGCTGGGGAGAGTTGCTCTGCAAGCCCCTCCATTTTGCTGTACATCTTTAATGAGGTATGTGAGGAAAATGAGTCCCTAGCACGCCAGATGCAGATGCCACAGCATATGGAGAGATACCGCACCGCAATATTTCTCTGGTTATTAAACAGGAGGCACCTAACTTAGTCATGCCCTGCATCAGCTCGCAGCGTTGTCCTTTATGTCTCGGGTACTGTCGCTGACAAGGCTGTAGCAGGAGGAAGACGGTGTGGAGGCTTCTGTAGGGACCTGGGCCTCTGGGCTCGCGGGAGGTCGCTGTCCCGGGTGCTGGCGAGTTCCCGGGTGCTCCCTGGACTGCCCCCTAGCACGGAGGGTAGTCCAGGGAGTCACTTGGCAAGGACCTGAGTTGCTTCTGCGGCTAGCCTCCTTTCCTCCCGGTGGGACAGCTCCTGCCGCTCTCATCTCCCTGGCAGTCCTTGGGGCCTCCTGTGGTCAGAACCCGGATTACCGCCAGACTGCTCTGTGGCGGACCTTTCACCACAAACCTCAAACGGAAAAGGGAACTCCAGGCAATTGAAAGAAGGGCAAGTCGCACTTGGCTTACTGGAGAACTCAAGAGATGCACAAGATAAGGAACCAAGCTTTCCATGCACCCCCAAAACTAGGAGTCCCATCCCGTCCCCCTGACTGCAGGAAACAGCTTCATTTGGAGGGCAACGCTTTGCTTGGAAGACTGCAGCCAGCAGGCTCTACTGTTCATTCACTCAGTCCAAACAACTTTCCACCCTCCATGCCCACCTTCGCCATTCCTTAGTTCTTCCAGTCCCCCAAACTCAGAGCCTTCCTAAGACCTTGGCTGAGGAACTGGAGCCAAGTTATACCACCTAGGTACCCTTAGAAGCCTATTAAGAGACTCGCCGACCTCAAAGCCCAGGACTTCTCAAGGTCGCCTGTAAACCCCTCAATGATCTTGGAAATGAAGGCAAATAATACAGCATAGAGAAAGGGAGGAGCAACCCTGAGATGTGGCTTTACCTCTCCTGGTCTCCCTTTCTCTTTCCCATGTATTTGGCCTCTTTGCAAGAGTAAGAGCCAAGATTCATCCCCCACCATTTGCCTCCTCTTGTAGCATAAGATGCCACGTGCTAGAGATTCTCATGTGTCTTCAGGCCTTAAAAAATTCACTTAGCCTCCCGCGTCCTTTATCATCCATGACTGCAGGGACTGGAACTAGAGGATGCCTAAGGCCCCTTCCAGAGTTACAATCCTACAGCTTTAATGTTCCAGACTGCTGTCAGTCTCAAAGACTGTCACACAGGGCACTTTCTCCAACATAAGACAAACTCAACAGGAGCAAGCAACATTTCCTCTCCAGTGAAGAAGAAATGTGGTCATGGATAGTCTTGTCGGTATCTTTTGGCCTCAGAGCAAGGCCAACAGGGAGGCCCCAGATGTCAGTGTCACCAACAGCAGGGCCTGGAGGTGGTCACACTTTTGTAGAAGACCAAGCAGAGCTGTCCTTGTGGGTGGTGGAGATGCCTCGTCCATGATTGGAAGATGTTTTAATAACTATTTTTCAATAAAAAAGACCTATTATATTCTGCACAGGAGTCCGGGGACAAATTCAGGTCTCCCAGGAGGAATCTACTCCCAACCATAATGGATGATTGGTTCAGCTCTGCTGCTCCTACAAAGGACTGAATAGAGCTTGCAGTGGTACAGGCAGCTCCCTGCAGCTTCATGTGAAAATGACTCACAGCAGTTATGAATATCAAACCCCCTTTGATGTGCTCCCAGACATGAGGAACAGCCAGGAGGCGGAGGTGGACTCTGGATGCTGGCCCTGTGGGGTGGCATACAGAGGCCTGCACACATCTGGCACCATCCGGAACTCCAGGAGAAATCCTGGCTGGGTAATTACCTAGGACTTCCTAGGATCACGATGCTCCCTTTCATCCATCTCTCTCCCTCACTCTCACTCTGTCTCCAGCTACAGGAGAATTATATTCTCCAAGAAATTACAGCCTGTTCCTATACCTTCACCTTTCCTAAGGGGATAACAATTCACATCCTTGAATAAAACTTGTTTTATTGAGCACAAAATGAATGCACCCCGTCGCTCAACATCTGTGCCAATTGCTTTAAAGCCACAGACCTGGCTCTAGTCAGCCAAGCGGAAGGATTTTCCTCTGCATCGGCCATTTCTAGACTCTCAGCTTTTCAAGTGGCTGCATGGTACCTTGTTCTCCTAATAGGCTCTCAATGATGATTGAACACAAAGCCTCTGAGTCGTCCTCGCATTGGCGGCTCCCAAGAGTGAGGCGGTCATGATTACCAGAGCAAAGACAGGAATTGTGCCAGCGGTCAGATGAGCATCGCTCCTCTTAGCAGGTGGGGAGGGTCAGCCACTGCCACCTCATGCCTGCTTCAGGGAAAGCCTTATTTACACACAGAGGGTTTTCCATGCTACATAGAGCTCAAGAGTCAGTTAGTCCCTGGAAACAGGCACAGTCTTTACAGTCATTGAAGTGACAGAGGGCACAAAGGAAAAGTGCCTGTTTGAGCCCATGCTTGCATTTTTTTTTTGTTTGTTTGTTTTCTAGGTGAGGAATGTAGCTCAGTGGTAAACTGTCTGGTATGTTCAAGACCCTGGATTTTATCCCCAGCACTGCAAAAACAAAACAAAAAACTACATTTTTCTTTTTGAAAATAAGGCTGATTTTATTTTGCAGCTCCATTTGGCTTACATTGAAAGACTCTCAAGAAGCCACAGGGATCTGCACACACAAGGGACAGAAATTGTGTACACAGCCTCTGCTCACTCAGTACTGACCATGTGCCAGATAGGATGCCCAGGGCTTTGTGTGCCTCCTCCCTCCACTCCTCACAAGCTTTCTGGGGGTAGAGGAGATATTATCAGACCCATTTCACAGATAGGTAACCTGAGACTCAGGAAGCCTAAAAAACTGTTAAGAATGAATGATTAGGGCCTTGGAGATAGCTCAGTAGAATAAGCACTTGCCTGGCAAGCTCAAGGTCCTGGTATCTCCAGTATCATAAAAAAAAAAAAAATGAATGAATGATTAAAGTGAAGGAGCTCATAGTCCAGATTGCTGGGTTCTGAAGCATGTGTTCTTAAGCACTGTGCCATGGGACAGCATGCTTGCTGCCAAGCACCCATGATCTCAAAGACACAGGGGTTATGTGGGAGGAGAGAAGAAACACAGTGCTTGACTTTACAAGGCTTTGGTTAAGCGACACACTGATGTACAGATAGCAACACACTATCCCTATCACTCACTAGGTCTTCTGAGGCTCCAGTAACCAAGGTACCCTTTCTTCTCATCATCTTACTCTCAAACCTCCTGCCCTTTGTTCACCTTGAGTTGTTAGGTCCTCTACAGTCTGGCTCCAGCTGCTTGAACTTTACAGGCAGCGATGTGAACAATCGGATATTTTATGCATCATGCTTTAGGAGCCCAGCTTCAGAAACGGTCGGCCTGTTTTATTTTTAAACTTGGTCAAGAAGTTTCTTTGACCTGTTTCTCTATCTTTTCAGGAAGATACACAGTGTAGGAAGGCAGTTAAGATAGGAAGAGGAAGCTTCACGAGCTTGTTGAAGATTCAGGAAGCCAACTTATGGGTCATCTAGAGGGAACCCAGCAAGGCACGGTTCAGCATGGGGTGCACACCCCTGCTTGCCTGCCCTCGGAAGGTGAGTGATGGTGCATCTCGTGGGTACCATGTGTTAAGGTGAAACAGAAGGCAGGAGGCAGACGCTGCCCTAGTCGCAGACCATGCCAAGAGCAGACAGGCTGCCAAGGCAGCTTCAGCCTTGACTCATAGATCCACAGTCTGGGAGACAGGAAGGTGTCCTGCTGTGCTGAGCATCTTCCACTGACATTGACCCAATTGTGTGCGGCAAGAGGGGGAGACTTATGATACTGAGAGAAGCTGCCCGCCAAAGCCAAGTTAATGACCACATACACGTAGGAAAGAGAACTCTGAAGTCATTGAGGTCCCAGGATAAGTGTAAACTTTGCTTTCCATAGGCTGTTTTGCAAATCTAATGCAAAAAGAAAGTTCGTTGCTCACAGGAGTTTCCATCCTACTGCATTTCTGCTTTCTGTGTCTTCCTGGGCTGCCCTGGAGGTGATGATTCTAGGTCAGACCTTTCCTAGAGCCTTGAGAAGGAGTTTCCAGCTCCAGGTCACCACTCTGTCACTCCTACCACTACTACAGGGTTTTATCCCCAAGGCATCGTGGTCAACTCACCAGCCAGTCACAATTTCTTCTAACAAAATCCAAACTCTGAAAACATACTGGTGTTCATTTCTGTTCTTTTCCATGTATTATCTGGACACAAAAGCATCCAGTTATTAATGAACTCACTCTTCACTTTCATCTCTCAGATATGGTTTCCACTGTGGCTTTCCTAACATCTGTCCATGAGAGTTCCTCATTAATCCACAGTCTTCTCACAACTTCACTCCGGGAATTCATCAGGCCTCATGTTCCTGCATTTGACCACTGGAGGGCAATGCTGGACTGGCCAAATCACCAGGCTCGCTGCTCCATCTTTGTCCTTGCCTTGCCTTATCACTTTAGAATACAGTCTTGTGCTGGAAGTCAATACCAAGGACCTTTAGAGAACCCCAAGCTTGTAGTACAGCCAGCTTACACAGTGTCTCCCTGCACCTGGGATCAGAGGAATAAAAGGAAGTTCACTGAAACACAGATCAGGCTCTGTGTGTGACAAAATCCCTGGAGACTGAGAGGGAAGCCCACCTAATCATGTCATTAATCTGTCTCTCTGATGAGGGGATATAGAGTCTACTGTTTCACCCACAGAGACATAAGCTATTCAGGGTAATGTCTTAGTAACGTCTATATTTCTGGGAGTAAGCACCGAATTTATTGACAAATATTGAATGATGGATGGATATGAGAGTTGATGGGTGGGTGGGTCGGTGGGTAGGTGGGTGGATCAATGGATAGGTGGATGGATGGATGGATGGATGGATGGATGGATGGATGGATGGATGGATGGATGGATGGATTTATGGAAGCATTTATGGATGGATGGATGGATGGATGGGTGAGTGGGTAGATGGAGGACAGAGGGATGAGAGGATGCATATGTGTAAACTGGAATCAGCCAGTTTCCTATCTATTGCTGTCTTTCCTTTTATGATACCCAAAGTTTAAGTCATTAGTCAGTTGCCCAGCTTTTTATTCTTAAAGACAGCTGAGGACAGTTAGGTTGTTAGGTTAAACCAGTGGTAGTCATTGTACAAATGTTACTTCAAACACAGCTTTAAGAATTTCCTTTGTCTTATTTCTATGTTCCTCCATTATGTTGCCCTTGTGTCCTGGGACCTCACCAACCTGTGAATTGTCAAACACAGTTATTGACATCCAACTTAAGATAACCCATAGCTTCACCATGTGGTATGTCCTGCTCCCCAAATGACTAGTGGAAATTCATGCTTCTTAATGGGTCTGGTGGGGGTTGACAGTTCTACTGAGCTGGAGTTCTTCTTCAGGGTTACCTCATGTCCTTGCATAAGACTCTTCTCCAGCATGGCCTCCCATTTACCTGCATTGCAGTGAGTTCTATGACATCAGGAGCCCAGGTTGCTCTCTTAATCACTTAAAGCACCACTAAATATTCAAAGAGAAAAGGCAGTGCATGTTTCTTTTTGGGACAGGGTCTCACTCTGTAATTCAGGTTGACACTGAACTCACTAGGTAATCCAGATTGATGTAAATTCATGGTGATCCTCTACTTCCACCTCTGGAGTGCTGAGTTCAAGGCATGTGACACCAGGTCCAGCTCAACCAGTGCATATTTTGAGACCTCCAAACCCAAAATGAGGCTCTCGCTGTCTCCCAGCAGGCTTCCAGTGTAACAGTGATCACTTTTTAATGTCCCCAGTCTCAAAGCATCACCACATCTCCAAGTACAGATAGTACAAAAGATCTCTTCTGTTCAGTAAAAGCCTGGCTCTTTTCCTAATATAGGGTGATTAACAAGGGGAAAGGAAGGATTTCTTCCAATTCAGAGCAGGCTAACCTCCTTGGCCTCAGGAAGCAAAGAGTATTGGTCTGTGTTATTAAGTCTGATGATGCCATGCATGGAATGTCACTATCCCTGACAAAATTAACAATGAGAAAAAGTAGGCCACTCATTCTTACTAAAGAGATGTCATTTAATTTTTCTCAACTTACCATCTCTGTAGGCCATATCTGTATTCGGCTTTGTGATAACTTCATAGTCGCCAGGACAATGAATAAATATTTTTAGATGTGAATAAACTCATTTGCAATAAAAGAGTGTTCTAAATTTCATTCATAATCTTTGCTCCTGTTACAGAAACCCAACAGTCAGCAGTGTTCAAGGCATGGTTGTGTTTAAGGAGAGAGAGAGAGACAGAGAGAGAGAGAGAGATTTTTACAAGATATATCTGTTCTAAAAATTCTAACTTTAACATCTCTTGCAGTTTAAACCTAGATCCTCTGAGTACAAGGTCCTTTTCCTCCTCATAAAAAATGCTATTAAAAATGTGTCCTTTGATGCCTTCCCTGAAAGCAAACAGTTTGAAAAATATAATTCAAAAGCAACATTTTTCCATCACTGTCCATGGAAGTCAAGTTGATCACATATTAAACATGTCCTATATTGTGACTTTCTCCAGACGCCTTCGTGTGATTAAGGGGCAGGCCTCTAGGGTAAAAATCTCCCTCCTGTACCTACAAAAGACAATGAATAGAAATTTCCATAAAAAGGGAAATTGACAGTCAGCACAAAAGACTGGAGGAAAGGGATGTCTCAGGGGTTTGCTCACTGCATTCAAATACAGACCTGCCTCAGGGCTCTGATTTCAGGTCCAGATCTCCAGTGGCTGGATGTTACCCAAGGCCTTGATGCCAGGTATGATGCCAGGTTTGACACTGACAGCAGACCACATACCCTCCTGCCTTATGATTCTGAGAAGCCCAGAACCCTTCCCAAATTATTGACCTTGGCCCTGATACTCACCTTAGCCCAGGTAAGAAGAGTCTGAAATTGCTTACATTGAAATTAAAATCTTTTCTTACAACTTCAAAGCCAAGCAGCCTTGGTTATTAGCTGGTAGATTCAATTTTTTATGCAGCTGTGACACAGCAGGAAATCTTAATCAGCCTTTCCAATCTGCACACACGGGGGTATTCCTAAGGAAATGATGTACTATGCTACCTGGAGCACCAAAGACTCCAGTTAGGACTGTGAACCCAAAATATTTCTAGTGATGGGATCCAGGTCCTTCAGTTCTTTCATAAGAAATTATCCAACCAGAAAATTTTTCTTTTGAATTCTCCTCAGAGTCCAGCAGTTTTTCCACAAGACCTAGTGGAGACTGCAATGGATCAGCTGTGACTTGGACAGAGCCCATTGGGATACCCTTGGAAATCAATCTCTAGGCAATCTACTGGTAAGCTGGACTTTTCTAAACAGTGAGAAAATAGGACAGTATGTGTTTTCCAAAGGAGGAGATATACAGACCTTCATATCACTAATTTCTAAAGATAGGCCATGATAAATGTTGGTCAGAGTACAATGCACAGTTGTTCAAAGGAGAGAGAAATTAACTTGGCTCAGGAAGACTAAGAAATATTCCCTGGTGGAAGTTCTAGTGGAAGAGACTTAAAGGATGAATGATTTTGATGAATGGAGGGAGTGGGGAAGAATACAGCAGGCTGAGGGAGTGCAGCTTAAGCAAAGGAAGTGCAGAGATGCAGTGGGGGGACAGTGTTTGTTCTGCACTAGTGGGGCCAGGGGTGTGATTGGGGTGGTGGTTGTGTCTGCAATGAGGTCAGTCTTGTGAAGCAGGCTAAGGCATGTTGATCCTGCTCTGTGGCTCATGGGCAGACCTCAGTGCACAAAAGAAGAAATACACTTAGAATTTGTTTTTAGAACCATAATTATGAACAGGAAGACTAGCCTGTGACTAAAAGCACTAAGATCAAAAACAAAGTTAATACAAAAATTGAGTGAACATGGAGAAGGATCAGAAGGAAGGGCCTGGAAAGAGGAAACAGACTCAAGAAATAACTCAAAAATAGATGAAGGATATGTGGAACACAAGAAAGGGAAGGTGACCATGTTTGTCATCCTGATTGCGTGCTGAAACATTCTGTAGGCCCCAGGACCTGGCCACTAGAAATTAATCCTTATTCATTTTTTTAGTGCACTGGATTTAATATGTCAGTTCTTCCAGGAATATTTTTATATTTCTCTGGCCTACAAAATTTTCTCCAATAACAAAACTCTAGTCACCACTAGAAAAGATTTGTGGCCAGGGTTTTCTTGCAGCCCTCAAAAGTCATTATATATTTGGCTGCCTGCTCCTCTTATTTATAAAGCCAGTTCTGTAAATAAACATCCAACCACTGCGTCTGTAACTATTTGATAACTGAATATGAAATCTAAGCTGATAATTTATATTCTTTTCCTTTGGTGAATCCTCTTTTTTTTTTTTTTTTTTTTCATTCTTCAGGCTGAACAAGGAAATAAGATCCAGAGAAAATCTTCCATAAATCCTTGACCTCCTCATTCAGGAACAGCCCCATGCCATTTTACTGGGCTATTCCCCCCAACACCAGGAAGACCTTCCTTAGGAGCTGCGGGTGGCCTGTCCAAGGCTCGCAGGCAGCACATAGACACCATTCCAGACAGCTTCAGTGTCCGAAATAGCATTGACATTGTCCTAGCCAAGCTGTAGAGGACCCCAGGGCACTGCATTGCACCACCAGCCCTGGTTGGGGCACACTCACAGCCATACTATCTGTCTTCCACCTCTCCCTGTGCTGATGTCTGTGTGATCACAGCAGCCCCTAACTCCGTTCTGTGTCACAAAAAGAACAAAGGTCCTGGGATAGGGATCTCTTCATTTCTCTACCCAGCATTCTATTCTCCCTTTGAAACTGCACATAAAGACACGCTGCAGAAAGACTAGGGGTCTTGGAAGAGAGAGAAAAAGCGATGAGGCAAGAGTAGCAGAAGTGAGAGTAAAAACCTAGAATAAAACAGTAAAAGTGAACCCTCAAAATAAGATTAACCTTATACATACTATATTATCTATCTGTATTAGTTATCTTAAATTTGAATTTCCTGGCTCTGCAGTCTTTGTACAAATGGAAAGGAAGCCTGATCCTCTCTGTGGGAACTATCACAGTCAAGCTGATTCTACTCCCAGAATAGAATGATAACAGTGCTAAGTCAGGAACTCCAGAATTTTAACTGTCAACAAATAGAATGGTTTCTTGGTGGGAGAGTGGCTATAAAGGGAGACAGGCAGAAAAGCAACCCTCTGGCTCTTGGATGGTTGACAGGGGAAATTTCAGCCTGTGACCCTCCATGGCGAGCTCATGACCAGCTATGTAGGATGAAAAAAGATCCTGTCAGGCAGGGACAGATTCTGGGGAGCCCCTCCTTCACCCTGCCACCTTTGAGTGCATTAAGTGATAAGCTGTATCTTTTTCTCTTGTCTCATGTTAAACATCATCACCAGACTTTAAACTCCATGACAGGAGAATCTCTGGCTGCTTTTCACTTCCAGTGTACACTCAGCACTTGGCAGAGAGCTTGTATACAGTTGGCTCTCAATAAACATTTCCCAAATGTGTGGTTGATTGATTAATTAAAAATGAACAAGTTATTTCCCCTCTAACTGGCTTCTGAAGAGTAAGTTCCAGAAGTAGAAACTGTCAGCTGGGTAACAAGAGCTGCAATGCAATTCAGAAAAGTGATTATCCCTATTTTACGCATCCTTCTGTGTACCTTAGATACCTGAAACTCAGGAACAAGGTCCCAAGAGATCATGACTTCCCATGAGTCTTTCAACAAAAGACCATCTCCCTCTTTGTTTCCTTTCAGAGCCTGAGCCACCTGGGACTGATAAGAGAATGGCACCATATGGTGCAAACACAAGCCCCGAGTGACAGAGGGACACACGAGCCTCCTCTAACAGGGCCTGTTGAATTGCCGCTTCTGAATACATCTGAGCATGTCTTCAGATAGCACAAGCACCAGCACCCCCGAGGACCTCTTTCCTTTATTATTGTAGCAGTGAAGCAGCCACATGGCTGCACTAGATAAGGTGACCCGCATGTACTGTGCATGCAAAGCAGGTTGCAAGGTGCACAGCAACAGGAAGAAGCGCAGACTCGCCACTGGGCTGGGGGCCCTTCCTTTGTGAGCAGCCTCCAGGTAAATGAGTCCACTTTCCCATCACTTCTCAGTGTTCATTTCATATACATTTCCTTCTCCAGACAGTTCCTATGGGGATGAAATCACACGGTCTTCCTTTGAGGCTGCCACAATTGGAGGAGGCCAATAATAGCAACCGGGTGGCAATGATGGCTACACTGGAACCCACAGAAAACTAACCACTTATGTATGCATAGGCCCAGGGAGCCAGAGCATGAGCACCTGTGGGAAGGTGTCCTCCAGGACCTTAGTGATCAAACACGTGCCACCAAGAGACAGTCACTTACTGCTCCTGATGCCTGCCCCACAATGAGCACAAGCTGTAAGCCTCAAGGGACACAGCACAGGAATTCTGTCTTCCAATGAGACACAGGGCACTCGGTGTCATCTTGAACTTGTCCAGCACTTCATTCATTCAAAACTAAGAGGCTCTTATGGCTTGCAAATTGATATACAGAGTACTATGGGAATATGCAGATCTAACACAAGCACTTCTCAAATAATAAAATTATTCAGCAGGTAGCACTTTTATCTTGTTAAACCATGGGAAGTGATAATTAAATTCCACTGAATTACAGGACTCTTCCACCTGAAAATCCAAAAGCAAACCCTGATATTCAAAATGACAAGTGAATTAGACATAAACACAAAATCAAGGTCAACAATTAACATCTTAATAACAAATCTTCATGATTGTATTAACATTTCTAAAGGCCTGAAGAAATTAAATATCTGTGTATCATATAGAGTGCAATAAATAGATGATGTAAGATAAATGATGGATGAATGGATGGAGTAGGTAGCACACTAAGCTGATCAAGCTCAAATTCAGACTTGAAAGCCAAACTTCTTCAGATTTGAATCTCAGATCTTCAACTTAATAACTTACTAACTATATGACCTTACACTTTGCTTTCCTCTCTATAAAATATTGATAACCAGACACCCTCCTTAAAGGACTGTTGGGAGAATCGTGAACTACCAGGCGTCAGGTACTATATTCGGAGCGAGGCTTGACACACAGGGGGCTCCTGGCAAGTACTCACCACTGTGAGCTTGGTGGTCATATCATGAGGGTGATGCTCTCTCTCCCTAGAGTGGGTTGGTTCAGCCTTTAGAAAGTCGTCATTGACAAGCCAATCAGTCTCTTGAACAATTAAACGTTATTTTCTACGTTAGTACTTCTTCTGAAACTAAAAGTCAATGGACATGCAGAGAAATATAATCCAGAAGACCTTCAGGACCTTTACTACTGGATGCTGATAAATTATTAAGGGCTTTTTACATAGAAAGAACAAATAAGGAAGTAATTTTTGACCCTCACAAAACAAGCAAGCACAGACTTTGTGAGATACAATAAAACAGTGGCATCACTCATTAAGTAGAGTAGTGAAATAATTTATAAATGTAGATCCAGAGATAAAAGTAAAGCTATTTATAAGCATAATTGTAAGTAATAAATTAGTTCTACCAACCTGGCAGGCATACTAGGTGCCCTCATATAGTCAAAAGACCATAAATAAAGTTACATCTGACCTTAAGGCAGACAAAGTGTCAGATGAAGTTGGGCCTGATTGCAGAAGGGAAAAGGCTCCACAAAGATGTTTCCACATTGGCCCTTGCTTATGCAGGAAGCCACCCATGGGAACTGCTTGGTTTGAACTGAAGACTGCCTCTCCGTTTCTTTTTCAGAGGATACAGGATCCCCTGTGGCTTCAGATCCCATGTTTATTCTGCAGTGCAAACCTGAACCCCTGCTGTCTTGCTGGCTTTCTCATTTGCAGCCAACATCAAGGCTTCTCAGTGCCAGTGCACCCCAGGAGCAGCTCAGGAGAACACAAAACAAGAGGCCTTTATTGGGGTAAGGATTTGGGGAAGGACGTTTTGTGAAATTTGGTATTTGGATCAGAATTCGAAGGCTTAGCTTTGATGGGACATCAAAGACTCAGTGGGTGTCAATAAGTGAGTTTTTCTTTCTCCTGCGCTTGCTTTTCCCTAGGGCACTTGGGGTCTTTGGAAATATAACCGCAGGATTTCTGAATGCCAAGGAAAAGACACAGGCTTCTTGAAGGATGTGTACAGCTCTGGGCACCCTGCTGTGTTCTCTGCTGGTAAGGAAACATTCCATATTCCTCCCCAGAGTCAAAGACCAATGCCATGTTACATGCAAGAAAGAAATGTGCCTTTGCCACTCATGTCTCTAATTCTGTCATTTGTTATGCCATCCTAAGAGTGAGAGCACCATCTTTCTTCTTTTTCATAACTGGATACTGCCAAAGGTAAAGAAAAGTTTGAGGGGAGAAAGAACAAAGTCTTAAACAACTATACATTGACTGGTAAGCTCCACCCAAGGACTGGTTTCCCAGTAGTAGCTTGCAAGAGTCAAAATAAAATGTATGCTTGAGCTGATGAAATATCTCAGAGTCTCTTCCAACCACTCCATCACCTAACTGAAACCTCCAACCTCCCCATGTGGGCTTTGAAGGACACTCATAAAAGAAAGTTTTAACAGGAAGATTAAACTAGTCAAGTGCTTAAGTGTACATAAATCTCAGCATATAATAAGTGGTATGATTCATTTCTGTGTGCAGCAAGGTAGCTTGAGAGTCTTCTCCACACCCGAGCCTATACCAGGACCTTAACTTGCCAAGGTCAAGGAAAGTTACACAAGCTTCCTCCTCACCAGAGTTCACACTACAATAGGGCTTATGGTCTAATTGAGGAGTTGAATCAGACACATGTGGGAGCATGACAAACACTTCCTTGTAATAATTATGGAAGTGTTCCAGGAGGAAATTGCAGACTGAAATTAGATCACAATGAGTTGGATGATGGGAGAGCCAGGATAATATCCTAACAGGACCGAACTCTGAACTGAAGCTAAATATGGAGAAGTTTATTTATTTACATCCCAAGATCCCAAACCAGTAACAGAAGCAAAATTACAACTCAAGAGTCCCAACTTGCTTCTATGCTGTGTTGCTTGGCAGCTGTTTCACTCTGTGCCACACAGCTGGGTAAGTGAGTCGCAGATGGAAAATTGGCAGCCAAAATCTTTTTCAGAAACAAATGACACTGTGATTTTCCTTGACACCCATCGAAATTCCTCACTAATTTGCAAAAATATCTTGTGTTTGCTTTAAAACAACCACTGAGGCCCAGACATTTCAATAAAGCAAAGTAATCCCAGCCATCTAAGCATTCTGAGTCCACATGAGACAGATTGGGGAGAAGAATCGTCTACTGAAAGCAGTCTTGGATGCCCAGGGGCTGAGGGCCTGATGAGCACAATCTGCCCAAGGGGAAACCCAAGCACAGCTCCTTTCCTTTCATCCACCTCTGTTCCTGTTCTTCAGTTGCTTGTCCACCTGGCTAGTAACAGAGCAGAGAAACCAGAGAGGAAAGGTAGTAGTTGGGAGCAAGCGCTCACCTAATAAAGGCCAGCCTTGAACCGAGATCTATCACAGGCACACACCACAGTCTGATTTCACTGGTACCAAAGCTTTTTATGAGGAGCCTGGGAATAATGGGAAAGAGGTATACCAGGTGAGATCACTGGCATGCACTGGAGATATTACTGTGCTATCTCACTGAACTTATCTCTTCTTTTCATCCAGAAAATTCTAAGAGGATGTGATAATAATGGACATACTCTCAAATCAAAGACAAAATGTTCCTGAAACTTCTAGTTATGGAGAATAATCAGAAGTCTCGGCCCTTTATCCCATGGATATTCGAGTGATCCACAGACCAGTGTTTCATACTACAGACTCCAGATTAGCAGACATCTTCAGAGAGGAAAGCACCAACCTGGACACATAACAACTGGTAGGAATTTGTTTTGACCTCTTTTTGCTCCATAAAGCCCTAGTCTTTCTTCATCCTAGATTTTAAAAAGAATAAAAAATACTGGAGCCCTGGTTCACACGTGTTCTCTACCTTTAGCTGTCAGAAACAGTCCTTTGTGGAGGGCATAGAAGGCCAGGACAATTCCTGTGTATCTGTGGCTGGCCTCCACTCTTATCTATTCACCTGCCCACAATTATATGGGCACAGAAGATGAAAAGAAGCTCACCCAGCTGCACAGAAATTCCTTTTCTCCAAGGAAGGTTCTGTGCCAGGTTTAAAATTGCAAGTTCTACATCTTCCCTGGTGACTGCAACTCAGCAGAGAGCTATGACCCAGTCCCTCACCAGAAGAAGCAAAGTGCAGAAGCAAAAGAAGCAAAGTGAAGAATTCAGTCTCTCTGGCAAGCCAAGCAAACAGATAGATATTTCATATATAGCCTTTCATTTTACTTCATAACACCCCTACAGTCATCTGCAAACAAGGAACTTAAGGCTCAGGAATGTAACTTCCCAGTTACTATTAAGTTGTAATGAAAAATTCAAAACCATAGATGATTAGACAGCAAACCTAGTGCTCCTTGCATGTATATGATACCACCTAGATGGTGATCCACACTCTGACGCAAGCAGGTTCTGGCCAGGTGGGTACCACATTGCTGCTCCATAGTACCCACCTCTGCATGTACAATGGTTTGTGGAAGACCTCGGTGCTGGGTTGGTCACAAATCTTTTCCTAATCCCAGGCTTTGCTAAATGAGCAGCTGGTCCTCTAGGCTCCTTGAGAGTCAGAAGGCTGCTAATACTGCTAAGATATGGTCTGGGAACTAGAAAAAATGGCAATAGGTACGATGCAGCTTCTGTTCTAATTAATATCAAAGTCCAATGAAGGAAACAAAGCAACTTTCAGACAAGTGTAATAGAAATGACTAATGCCAAGACCCAACGTGAGCCCAGGGCTCACTTCCTCTATGTGAGATGGAGAGGGGACAAGGAAATTACAGCTGTGCCAAGAAGACTGAGCAGCAGGCACACTGGAGACTGTAAGACATCTCTAAGCCAGCACGTGTCTTTTCTGAGGCTGAAGTACTGAGTATGACAGAGAAGCAACTGAAAGTGAGGCTAGAGGAAGTTGTCAGGATTTGCAACAGGTATATAGTAGCAGAGTGACCATCACTCCAGACTAATTTACTTCTTTGCTTCTTCAGGCCCGCATGACTCTGTCTCTGTCTCTGTCTCTGTCGCTGTCTCTGTCTCTGTCTCTCTCTCTCTCTCTCTCTCTCTCTCTCTCTCTCTCTCTCTCTCTCTGTATGTGTGTACGTGTACCAACTCTATGCTCTATGATGAATAAGACTTCTTACAGGTAGAGACCAGCTAACCTGGGTATTGCTGCAAGGAGAGCATCCATGTAATGAAGCACCCCCTTCAGCCACGCTGTGGATCGTTGCGTTCTTCTACCTCACTGTCTTCTGAACAGGTGAGGACAGGCCTTTCACTCTTAGAGCCATCTCTATCTGGAGCAATTTTCTGGGTAGCTGAAAGATTGAATTACTGCCTAGAAGGCTCACAAACTCCATACCTTTGGGGTGGAAGGAGTTCTCCACAACCTTCCTGACTTCAGGCTTTTCATTTCAGGGGTCTCTCTGATATCATTTTGGATCTAGACACCAAAACTCTGACTGTTCAGGTTGGGAAGCCAGCTACCTTCCACTGCAGAGCAACCAAAGGAGACTTGAAGAACCACCAAATGAGCTGCTATAAGAAGAGAATTTCCTGGCCTTCCTGGCCCTAGTATTATACAAACCAAATAATTCTACTGACAATATAAGGAATAATTTTAAAAGGAAAAATTGATACTTTAAAAAAATCAGTTCAGGGCTGGGGATATAACTGCCAAGCACAAGGACCTGGGTTCAATTCCTGGTACTACATGCCATGCCAGCCCCAGAACCCTGGAAGCACTTTGCCAGCTACTGAAACTAGATGTGGTGGCTCATACCTGTAATCCCAGTGTTGGAGGGGCTGAGATACCAGAATCTGAGTAGCAAGACCCTGAATAAAATAATTTTTTAAAAAAGATTAAAAGATAAATGAATAATCCACTTATACTTGACATTCAAAAAGTGACACAAAAGCCATAGGGACCTACTATGGAGCTAACACAATTCAGTTTCTGATCACTTCAAGAAAACCCAGGATGAAATCTAGGTAGCAGATCCATCATGTACCACTCCTAGGATGAACACCCCTGATAACCTCAGCAGTGGCCTCTGACCAGGGAGGCTGGAGCTGAGCTGGCCCAAGAGGTGGGTCTTGGCAGTTGCTTTAGCAATGGAAGAGGCTGTCAGGATTTATGTTAGACCAAGCCTCCTCCACAGGTGTGTCTTGCAGACTCCTGGTTGAAAGTAACACCCTCCAGTACTGAGAAGGCCTCTCACTGTGCAGGCCATCGATGAACAGAATTTCCACTGTCATCTCTGTTGTGACTCATTGCATCATTAATGTGAAAGTGTTCATATGCATAAACCAGATAAAGCAAGGTTGGTTTCCCATTAGCATTCTAAGCAAAATTTCCAGATAGCATTTACTCTGTGAAGAATAAGGAATAAAGTCATTGTCTGCAATGTTTCTATAACTACACCTCACGTGCTGACTGTCTTACTTCTCTTAGCTTAAGAGGAGTTCTGAGGACCAAGTCAGGTCAGCAGAGGAGGAAAGAAGCAGGCTTACTTGGTGAGAATGGAAACTCCAACTAAACTCATCTCCTGATTCTTCCATCCATAATCTTTCTGACGTACTATCATCTTCATCACACGATGATTTAGGGGCACATATTTTATTCATGTTATTAGGATAAGTTGTGAGAAAAAGTTCTAAGGCAAATTCTAAGTTCTGTTGGTTTGGGGTTCTTGTGTGTTAGGGGCTTTTTTCATTGTTTGTTTGTTTCTTTGTTGCAGAGAATTGATTGCCTGTGACAGTGATCATGAGAGATCTATACAGGTTTGAACCACAGGATAGGGCTAATGCCCTGACAAGACAAGCCTTGAATCTACTGGTTCAACAGTGCAAAAGCCATCCCACTGATACTGTTAGTCAGAACTGCTGTATAGCTTGCTTAATAACCCTGGGAAAGTTGCATTCAAAGAGAGAAGTGGGAAGTTGTGGGACAGGGGAGGTCCAAATGCTGGGCATCTGCTCGTGTCCTCTGCTGTCTAAGTCCTCCCACCTCTTCCTGATTCTGCAGATAGAGTGTCCTTAGGAGGCACCAGAGCCCCAGAGTATCCACATCCTCATACCCCTACCCAACATTTGAGTTCCTTTCCAATTCAGAGAACAAAAGCTGCTGGCCTCAGGCCAGTTCACAACGGATGTGGGCCACAAGTGCCACCTACCCAGGAAGCATCCACCAGAGTTGGGCATGAGAATCGTCTTCACAGCGATTCCCATACACATGACCTATCAATCATTTAACACTTGCTCAGAGACAGAGACCAGGTGACTTTCTCCAGAGAAGCTCCTGCAACTAAATTAATTCTCTTGGGAATTAAGACTAAATTACTAATAAGATTTAAGAAGGTTGAAACAAAGCTAAAGAACTTATTGGAAACTAGATTGCATACCTTTACAGATACTTGGGGAAAAATTAGATCTCTCTATAGCCCTGACATAACCCCTGAGCATGCCACCAACCTTACTCATCTACTGAATTGCACAAGGTCATCAGACACTAGAGAGAATTCCAAATTAAGGGAAGACTTCTCCCTCCCTGCGTGTAGGACAGTGGGAGAGGGAATTCTGGTGTTCAGACTCCCAACCTGAGCCAGTGCATACAAGGATGCCCTTGTGTTACAACAGTCTGTACCCAGCCTGTCCCTAACTCTATAGATGTTTTCCAAGCCATTTCTCCTTGAGAAAATTATCTTTGCTTGTTCTGCCTATTTAATAAAGCTAAGAAAAATAAGAAGAGGAACTAAAAGCAAGGAGTAAAACAAAGACATCTGTACCTGAGAAAATGCTGTTGTGGATGCACAGTATTATTAACCCAACCTCCTCAAACAATTGAGGGTGATAGATATTACAATGTGCATTTTCCTAAGAGCTCTGAAAGAACATGTGAAAATTCAAGGAGTGCTGCTTTGAAAAAAACAAAACTGTTTGGCTGTTGCTGGAATGATCCAAAATGTTGCCAGTGACCTAGACCGGCTCCTGAATGCCCTCCCTGGCAGCTGTGACATAGGTTGTCTGTGGCCTACATTCTTTCTGCTCTTCCTGTGCCTTTCTCTTGGAGCACCCTTATGTGCTTGCATTCTATACCCATCTAAATTCAATCTCAATGATTTCTTGAATCTCATTTTGAATGATGGAAGGCAAGGATTTGATTTCTCTAAGATTTTAGACAGAGGTAACAAAAAGAGATAATAGCTGTAAGCTACAGACAGAAGAATTGTGGCAGAAAGTGTAAGGAACAGTGTTCCAAATGAAATATAAAATTTAAATAAATAAATAATGTCATTGTGTTCCAAGTACTAATTTGTATCTCTTTTATCATTACACAGTCAATTCTCTATGTTATTAGGTACTTTCTAATGTGTACTGCATTATTATTATTATTACTATTATTATTATTATTATTATTATTATTATTTTAATGTACTGGGTACAGGATCTCATTATGCAGCCAGGACTGGTAGTGATCCTGCTGTTTTCAGCATCCCCAGTGCTGGTATTGTAGGTGTGCACCAACACACCCGCACTCAGTAGCAGGCTCAGCACGACTAGGGGCTGGGACAGCAAGGCATGTGGTGCCCAGGATTCAACCCCGGACCCTGTGCTTGCCTAAGCAGGTGCTTAGTCTGCTCAGCTATCTTGCTGGGACTAATGTGTACTTTAATAAGTTACATTAATGCTATATCTGGGGGCATACCATAGTAGACGTAATTTTCTCATGGACAAAAACATTTAGGTAGCTTTTCCATTTTTCCCATTATAGGAATTTGCCAGGGCCAGCCAATTATGCTCAGCAGATTAAAGTGCCTGCAAACAGGCACAGGGGTTAGGGGCTCAATCCCCGGGGCTGCAATGCTGGCCCTGCCCCCAAGGTGCGCTGAGAGGGCAATTGAGACTGGGCGTGGTGGTGCACTTTTGTAATCCTAGCTCTTGGGAGACTGTAAACAGGCAGATCACTGCAAGTCTGATCTAGTAGTGAGACCCTAAACACCCTGTAGACCCTTTATTAAAATACAAAAAAAAAAAAACATTTGCCATAATGAACATGTCTGTGCTTATGATTTTTCATTGTTTAAAGGTATCACATGTGTATAAAAAAAATACAGAATTTTATCTATGCAGGTAATGTATTATACAGTACATGTTATAAAGACATCTTATAATTCATATCTAAAATGAAGAAAATCCCCATAGTTTTCAATAAGATTCATAGTTAATGTTTTGGCCAACTTGAATATATAAGCCCTTGGAGTTGTAGATGAACTATCAATTTAATTGATAATAATGCAATTTAATTGTTTTTAAAATGCATTAATTTTATTACCATACATATTAATAAAATAATATATAACATTTTAATTATTAGGCCAGTGAGATAGTTCAGTGAACTAAGCACCTGCTTAGGTAAGCACAGAGACCAGGGTTCAATACACAGCACCACAGGCCACATTGGCCCCGCTCCTCGGCCCACCGAGCAAGCCACTGAGACCAGGTGAGGTGGTGCATGCCTACAATCCCAGAGCTAGGGAGGCTGAAAACAGAAAGATCTCTATGGAACTGAGCTGCTGAGTGAGATCCTGTATCAAACACAAAAAAATAAATACATAAAAAATTGAAAAATAAAAATTTAATTATTGCTCTTTTCCATTCTTACAGTCAATAAAATAACTAGATTCAAATTCTTCACAAGAACCTCAAATCAATGTGTCACTACTAGATCCATATTTTTAATCCTCATGTTTTTCAGGATATATCAAATTCACATTTAAGTTGTTTAAGGCACGACATGTTATTAACCACAATCTGCCTAAAGCTATCATGCATGACATGATTGGGGCTTGTACTTCGGTGGATCTAATTTTTCTGGGTTCTTTGTCAATTCTCAGAAAATCCAAGAAGGGTGATCTTTTCACTACCTCTGTCAGCCGGCTTCCACGAGTGTCTGAACCAGCACTGATTGAGACGGCTGAGATGAATGCACCTTCGCTCCGCTGTACTTCACCTTTCAAGATAATTGATTTTGGTAACTTTTGTAAGCAGTCAAATATAAGAGCCTCCCTCTTCTCTGAGGGCAGCAAACTTCACTTTGCACTCAAATATGCACAGTATTTTCTCACAGCAAATTCCCTAAAGTGAAAAGTTTGCACAAACTGTATTTTTACTCTTTTGGTATTAACTGCTTGATTGCTATGAAAAAAATAATAATTTATGTTGCCATCAACATCTTTCCAGTCTTAGTTATATCATTTTTAAGTAAAAGCATTTGCTTAAATATCTGTCCCCCAAAAAATGGATTGTTAACATTTTATTTAGATTTTTATTATTAAAGAATTAAAATAATTTTCCAGGGTTGCTAACCAATTAACTTCTTCTGTTCATTGCCCATTTAATTTTTAGGATCACAGTGTTTTTCCTCGCTGATTTGTGTGATTGGAATAACTTGTGCCTCTGAATCTGCTAGCACTTACACACAATAGCAGTACTAATGAAAGAAGATTTCCGGGGTATTGTGGAGGGCGGAGGGTGGTGATGGCAAAATGCCAAGGACAGCAGAAAGGAAGAAAATGTTTTTGTGCTGATGTTTCTCACTGTGTCTACGTACCACAGAGGTGGAAGCAGATTTAGGCTTTGTCCAAAACCCCCATTTGTCTCTGCTATGTAAGTCTCAGCACTAAGTCTCAGTCTCAGACTCCATTGAGTCTCTCAGGGAAACAATATATGAGCTCCCTTGCTCCAACTCCTTTCTTTGGCTGTTGACCCCTTATCAGGTCTACAAAAGTTTCACTGAAGCTTCCAGAGATAAATAGTTCCCAACCACATGGGTCAACATGTACTGCATATACCTGTGGCACTGTAAAACAGAATTATCAAGGACAGCAAAAGGGATAGGACAAACAGTAACTGGTACCTGTCTGCCTGTCCCATTCATGTCCAGTATGTTATGAACCAACAAGTTGAACCTAATCTATGTAATTGATATATTTCTTTCTTTTGAAGAGCTTAATGCTGAACATCAAACAAAGCAAGTGCTCAAAGAAGGAGTCATGAAATGAATTCCAGTGTACTCTGTACAACATGCTTGCAGAATCCCAAAGAAAAGTAGTGTATGCCTAAGGTTCATCAGCAGAAGCAGGTGCACAGGAGAATTTCTGATTCTACTGAAGCCCCAAATCCTCACAGCTCATGTTCTGCATTCTGATGCAAAAGCTCCCAAAAGAGGGGTGGAGAATGGGTGACAAGAAGGTCACTAATGGGCAGAACAGAACAGATGGGCTTGTGATGGAAGAAAAAAGTAAGCCCTTCATATGCAAAACCTGAGCTACTGGAAGGTGAGTAAACAGGTTGTAGGACATAAATTTGGCACTGTGGGGAGTTAGCCAGAAGAACTTCGAGAGAAAAATGTGTCCAGAGCTGGTCAGATGAAAAAACACCTAGCATGACTGGTAATAGAACTTCAGAGCCAATAAATCTCCCATCCTGGTTACCACCACCAAGCAGTTTTCTCATCCAGAGCACAGACACATCTGCCCTTCCACTTGGGGTGTGTTTTTGAAAGATAATTCCTGGGGGTGAAGCAATATTTATGTTCACTTCAGGGGATCAATCAGATCTAAGAGTTTACAAGGCCTTGGCAATTCTCAACTCTACTTTTTTTTTGGACCTGGGGATTGAACTCAGGTCCTTGCACTCAACTCTACTCTTAACCCTGCATGAATTCAATCAAAGCACATAGGAATGATCTCTTCCACAGGGGATTATAATCACCCATTAGCATACCAAATCCAATTGCTTTTTCCAGAAAAGCACAATGGGAGAAAATCATGCCCACTCCAAAATAAATAAGTGTGACTTAAAAGAAAAAAATATATCAACTCAACCAAAAGAAACCCACTTTCACTAAAAGTAAATAATTCACAGAGTAATACTTTTAATAAAATTCTGATTTTAGTATGAAAATAGAACATAACTGCCATAGATTACTCATCTAATAAAAATGCAGATTCTTTTGGTTATTAATTTTAACATATATGATCATATGATGTTTCTGTACAGCAGGCAGTAGGTACTTATAGGTACATAAGAAAATAGAACTAGCTCCCTCCTGTATCCAAAGAAACTATGCAGAAAAAGATACTCAAGACAAAAAAAATTAAATACTTTAAAAATATCAGAATACATGCTAGCCCCAATGGAATTTCATAACTTTATAAAAAATATTATGATTAGTGTTACCCTATGAGTTCATCTTGACAGGAATTGATGAATAAGGCACATCATTTGCACAATTTCCTCAATGAAAATAAACAGATCCGCTGAGCATGGTGGTGCATGCCTGTAATCCTAGCACTTGGGAGGCTGAGGCAAGAGGATTGTTTGTGAGTTCAACAAAGTGAGCTTAAGGCCAGCCTGAACTACATAGTGAGACCCTGCCCCCTGTCTCAAAAAAGACAAAAAAAAAAGAAAAGAAAAGAAACAGATAAACCAAACTTAATCAAACATTTGGTTCTAAAAAGAAAAAAAGGAACGTGAACAAAAGTTTCCACAAAGGAGCAACTGGACAAATGCGGGAAGTGAGCCCTGTAATTTGGATATGGTGTGAGCCTGTTCTCTAGGGCTTTGTGCCTTCAGAGCTCGGTCCTCAGGGTGGCGGCGCTGGGGGTGGTGTGAAGCCTCCATGTTTGCAGCTAGTGGGCAGCTACGAGGTTCCTGAAGGTACTGACCTTGGCGGGAATAGATAGAGTTTCCATGGGACCCTGGTTACTTGTTGCAAAAAGGTTGCTATGAAAGGACCAGCCTGGCCCCTCTCTGATCTCCCGGCTTCCTGTCCAGACACGCGGTCACCCTTCCATAAACTTCCCTGCCACAGTGCCACTTTCCAGGATGGCACAGGCTTGGGCCCTCACACAACCAGCACCATGCTTTCTGGACTTTGTCCATCCAATGCTGCGAGCTAAATTACCTTGTTGCTTCATCAAGTGCTGAGCTTCGGGCATTTCATTTTAGCAATGGAAAATGAACTAATACAGTGAGATACCCTGAAATACAGTAGGTTGAGACTATGACAATAACCATGTCATATAAAAAAATAGAAGAAGAGAAAACAGTAGCAGGAGAATGACTAAAGAGATGAAAGAAAGAGACTTAAAGATTTAGCTATATAAACAAATGAAATAAAATATTTGTCTTTAAAAGAATCTTTGTTTTTAAAAAAAATCTGTAAAACGCATTTTAGAAAGAGTTGGTCAAATTTGGCTATACACTGACTATTAAATGATGTTGCTACATTTGCTAGATAAAAAATGTGATTGTAAGTAGAAAAATATATTTTGTTTTATTTATTTATTTATTCATTCATTCATTCATTCATTCATTCATGTATTTTTAGGAAAGGGCCTATAGGGTGTCCAGGGACTCACTACTATATCAGACTCATAGTGACCTTCCTGTTTACAGCCTCCCAAAAGCTAGGATTACAGGCTCGTGCCACCACATCCAGTTTCAATTGCCTTCTCAGAACATCCCAGAGGTGGGCCCAGCACAGCAGGCTTGGGGATTTGGCCAGCCCTCTACAAAAATATACTTTAAAAATTATATATTGAATTATTTAGAAGTGATTTATGGTATTCATGTAATTAATGGAGGTTCTCAATGTGTCAATTTTATCCTGGCCAAAGTAAAATCAGTCCAGCCTGTAACCTACCTTACAGAGAGGAGACACCTAAACTTCTTCTAACCTGTCTTAGAGATAGAAGACACGTGCACTGCCCCACTCCTTCCCCAACTTTGTTGAGATATAGTAAACATAAAGAGATAAAAGAGGATAAACAAAACTAATTTCAAAAGGTGTTTATATTCTATGTTATCATAAATTCTGTGACTGGCCTTTAACATTCTATGCTAACAGCCCATTGTGGTTGTCCTAGAAATAAGAAATGTATCTGAGCCAAGACAAAGAAGGAATGGGTTTAAACATTTCTGGTGTGCTGGTTGGGAGGTATTTGGTGGCTGGCCTAATTGGATTAAACTCTTTTTCCCACATTCATCTCTCACAGAAATTCTCTCTCTCTCTCTCTCTCTCTCTCGCTCTCTCTCTCTCTCTCTCTCTCTCTCTCTCTCTCCCTCCCTCCTTCCCTTCCTCTCTCTCTCTCTCTCCCTCCCTCCCTCCCTCCTTCTCTCTCTCTCCCCCCCCCCTTGGCAGAACTGAGGTTTGAACTCAGGTGCTTGAGCTTGCCAGGCAAGCACTTATTCTACTGAGCTATTTCCCTGGCCCTGTGAGCAATCTCCCCGGCCCTGAACTCACAGAAATTATCTCCAACTGCTGGAGGTCCCAATAAGATTTTCTATGGGTAAGACCCTCATGTTTGGGTTGGAGGGACCCTTGTCTCCATACCTGAAAGCTGCTTCTGGGTGGTTTTGTCACCATAGCTGGATTCAGATAGCCATTAAGGAGCAGCTGAGAGTTGTATACCACAGCTGCAAAGGGAATATAGAGTCACACTCTCTGACTGGGTGAGACCTGATTGGCTTTTTATTTTCTTTTTGATCTCTAATGAGACTCATTGCTGTTTTGAGGGCCATAGCTTAGCTCCCATATGTGGGTAGCATTTGTTTCTCTCCAGCAAAGAACCTTGAGAGATCTGTGATTTCTCTCAGATGAGAGTTCCTGGAGGTTGATTGTTTCTGCAGTCAGAGGTTGCCTCTGCGTTTGTTTTGATCTAGACCACTCTGAAGCTTAAATGAGGGAAAGGTTAGAGAGGACCAAATTTCTTCCCAGTATATTGTAGTCTGTCTGTCTGAATTATTTGCTTTGTACTCCCCCCATGAACCCATGTTCCCTGATGCAGTTGAATCTGGAAATCACAATTGAATCAGTCATCTGGGTTGAAGGAATTCTAATTGTCCTGATCCTGCCCCTCCTGCCACTTGGAACAGTCTATTTGAAAACCTGAAAAAACTCAGGCCCTCCTCAGTCACTTCATTTTGATATAGTCACTGCTATTGTGGTTAACTATATCAGTCTTGGACTTCTACCCTTTGTATGGATCAAGAAGGAGCACTCTCAGGATTTTTGTTATAGGGACTTCTGACAGCAAGCCAACTGTGCTGAATTATGTGAATGGTAACTCTGATAAATTTAAAGATGAATATAAAAGTAATTCAGAAAGTGCTTCATAGTAGAGAAAATACAAAATGGAAATGTAAACAAGAAAAGAGAAAAGTGATTCTGGCAGCCTATAGGAAGGAAGGCCAGTTGGGAAACAGAAAATGTCATGCTTTCCTGGATCAGACTAATGTACCTATTGCAAAGAAAAGGGGCATTTTTCAATAAAACAAAAATAAAAATAGATAAAATAAATAAAAAAAAGAAAAGGGGCATTTCAAGTAAAAATGTCCTAAGCAGGGGAGAAAAGTTGTTTATGATGGAACCAGTGGAAGTCTGAGATTGATGAGGTGGTGGGTCTCTGTCTGAGTCAGCTCCAGGATGTTAACTGCCAATGTAAGGGGAAAAGCCTGTTTGGCTTTAAATTTTGTTACATCTTTCACAATAGTTATCCTGCTAACTTACAAACCAGAGAGAGCTCAGTGTTTTCCAAAGGTTTGGGCAGAAGATAAACCCCAGGTTGGTCAATTCATGTGCCCCCCAGTAGTAATAGAGTTGATGAGACATGCAAGGCCAATTTATGTAAGACAATAACCACTGGCCATGGAAACTGCTAACTTTGCAAAGCTCCATCAACAAAAAGTTGTGGATATTAGAATAGTAAATAAATATTAGGTTTATACATTTTTCAAATTCTTCTTCTAAGAGAAGATAATTGACCTGATAATTGACCTACAAAAAATTCTGACTAGTTGCTTATAATTACAAACTTTTAAAAAAGGTTATTATAATTTAATCTGGCTAGAAATATATTTGAGCACACTCTGATCTTGAAAAGATATTTGTTTGTATGTTCTATGTATTTGTTTATGTATTCATATGTCAGTCTGTCAATAGCTGGGCCTCTTTATTTGAGCTTTGGAATGTAGGCTTAGAAGCATGCATTCTCCTGAGTTGCCAGCTGGTGCAAATGATGTCAAACTTGACTTCTTCACAGGTCATCAAAAATTTTAAGCTAATTGAACAAAATTTGTATGTATATGGCATTTCCTAAAGGAGAAGGGAGCACATAATCATGGGACTGATAGCCCAGAACAAAAAAGAAATCTTGTCTTACCACTGCGGTTTCTGGGAGATATTGGGAGAAGTCATCCTGCTTTCTCCGTGTTCTGATTCCAGAAGAGATTGATCCAAAACACTGTAGTGGCAGGGAACTCTCAGCGCATTTGATATTGAGATTTAAATGCAACCAGAATTGTTCTCAAGCCCCAGCCATTAAAAACATTGTCTCTCTTGACTTCTGGTATCTTGTTAGAGAGCTTTTCACAGTGAGAAGGTGTGGAAATGGCTGTGTGAATGTGTGTAATCTTTTAGTTGGGGATAGGTTTTCTGTTTGTCAATATTAAAAGAGACCTGCAATAAAAAATTACCCTGATCTGACAGAAAGTGAAGTGTTTGTGCATGACTATGTGTGTGAATGAATGTATGTTCATGCCTATATATATCTACATACAGATGAGAAATTATATTTGAAATTGTTAGAAAATAAATTCAGATGAAAATGCCTTTTAGGCCATTACCTAGAAATCTAGGTATATTCCTGAGGCCATTTCTCTGCTGGTGGTAAAATAGTTGTAATTATGAGTGGAGGATATTCTATTGCACTTTCTGAAGAAGAAACTTTTTGTGCTTAAAAGTAAAATAAACATCCAGATATATAGCAGAGTCCTTGTTCTAAAGGCATTTTATCTTGGCTACAAATAGATTATGCTGTGATTCTACTATACATTTTATATAAAGTCCATCCAAATTAAGTTTTGGGTAAGTTTGTATTAATGTCAGTCTAAAATATAATACATAGCTGTTAAAAAAGAGATGTGAGACAATGTAACAACTCAACTCAAGTAGGGTTTCCAATTGTAGAAGTGGGGATAGGAGGTATCCCAGGCTTCTACCATTGGACCAATAAACTCGAATCAGTTGATTGTCATACTTACTTCTTCAGGTGGGGGGTTTTCTAGAGATGATAAAAAAACATTTCTGATAAAACCAATGTATGACCTAACTCACTAACTCAACCAGGAGGAGAACTTGACCTGGCTATATGCATTCAGAAGGCCTTAGAAGGGCTGTGGCTCAAAAGCCCAGCCCCACTTTTCCTCCCTGGCTGTCTGAGGTTCTGTTGCCATCATGAATGACACAGTATCAGAACCTAGAAGTTCATGACCAATGGACTACTTCAAAAGAAACAAAGGGTCATTGATGTCCTTCACCCTGAAAAAGCAACAGTACCTAAGACAAACATTTGGGAAAAATTCACCAAAATATAAAAGACAATACCCAATGTCATTTTTATGTTTGGATTCAGAACCCATTTTGATGGTAGTAAGACAACTGGCTGGGACATGATTTACAATTGCTTGGATTATGAAAAAAAAACAATGAGCCCAAACATAGACTTGCAAGACACAGTCTGTATGAGAAGAAAAAGACCTCAAAAAAGCAGCTGAAGGAATGCAGGAACAAAATGCAGAAAGTCAAGTGAGCCACAAAGACTAATGTTGGTGTAGCAAAAAGAAACGAAGTGCCTGGCTGTGAGCTGGAGACTGGAGAACAGCCGAAGGAATAGAGGCTCTGCAGAGCCTGTCTGCAGTGACTGCAGTTTTTTTTCACAGGGGATTTAATAAATTATAAAACCTTCAAAAAAAAAAAAAGCCAAGCTTCTTTAAATCCCTGTCCAGTTGCTAAGGATATTATTGGGCCATCAACCAGACAAGCTATGTTGATCCATTTCTCCTCTTTATAATCTAATAAAAAATAAAATTTAAGCTACTGATCCGTGCTTAGTGAAACAAGTAAGCACTATTTTAAAATGAAAACACTGAAGCAATACACAGAAATACAAAATGTGTACTGATGACAGGGTGGTCATACTCTCAGGTCATTGCTTTGCCCTTCTTCTGTCACCAGACCCCATCGTCACACATCCAGCATCGTCACACATCTCCAGTTGTCTAACTCCCAAAGGACCAAGAAAGAAAAAGAAATCAAAGATTCATGGTCTTGACTCTGGAGATGCTAACCAAACTGCTTGGTCAGTTTAATCCTTTGCCTGGAACTGGAAGGCTCCTGATGACCTGCTCGTCAATCACAGTGTGCGATGCAATGGAGGTGCGCGGTGAAACAGGAAACTCTGCCAACATACATAGAAAGCTAGTAGCAGGACAATCACTTTAAAGGAATGGCCCATGGTCAACCAGAGGCCCCAATACCTTTGCAGGGAGTCCACAAGATCAGAACTTTTTTTTTTCAGGACTATTTTCAAAATAACACCAAAACTTTATCTTCCATTTTGATTGTGCTGACATTTGTGCTAATGATGCAAGCTCAAAGATGGGTAAAACTGTGGTACCTTGGTATGGCTCATGCAATGATGCACTTCCATACTAATAGTCTTTTTCTTCACTGCCACTTACTCGCAGGGAACAGTGATTGGTGCGTAGGCTTCCAAACAAAATACCACAGACTAGCTTTAAAAACAGAATATGGTTTTCTCAGGATTCTAGGACCTAGAAGTTCAATATCAAAGTGCTGTGAGGACTGCTTTATTCTGAGGCCTCTCCCTTTGGCTTGCAAGTGGACAGATTCTTGCTGTCTTAGCATGGTCCTGCTCCTGTAACTGCATATTTTTAGTATCTCTCTTCTCTGTATGTCTCAAATGATTCCTTTTACAAGGGCATCAGTCCTACCAGATTAGGGCTCAACCTACTGAGCTCATTTTAATTGAGTAACCTTTTTAAAGGCCCTATCTCCAAACACAGTCATAGTCAAGAGCTTTGGGGTTAGAGCTTCAATATATCAAGGGGAGACACAATTCATCCTATAACATTGACAGCAATAAAACCTCTAATTTTATTAAAATCTAACACTTGAGAATAGTTTTTTTTTTAGTATTCAATGTGACAAAATTGAAAGTATACATGACAGGGTGATTTGTAGTCTTGACTCTAGACATTATAACCAAAATACCTGGGTCAATTTCATCCTTTGCCTGGAACTGGAAGGCTTCTGATGACAAACACAGTGATACAATTGGTATGTGTCATGAAACAGTGGAGAAAGCTCTGGCAACACACATGTGCATGCACGTACACACACATAGAGAGAACAGAGAGAGAGAGACAGAGAGAGAGAGAGAGAGAGAGAGAGAGAGAGAGAGAGGTAGTAGGACAGTCATTCTCAAAGAACTTCTACCAAATTATGATCGTTATGTCCAAGGGAAACACAATGCCACTGTTGCAGCTTAAGCTCAACTACCCACATTGTCTATGAAGCATGTTTTATTCAACAAAATGATGGCTGGGTGATAGCTCAGTGGCATAAGTACTTGCCTGACAAATATCAGGTCCTGAGTCTGATAGTCAGTGCTTAGTGGATTAAAGTGCCTGCAAGCAGGCACAGGGGCTGGGGGTTCAATCCCCAACCTGTCATGCTGGCCCTTTCCCCATTGCATGGCAAGATGGTGATTGAGACTTGGCATGCTCCTGTAATCTCAGCACTTGAGAGGCTGTAAACAGGAGGATCATGACGAGTCCAGTCTAGTAGTAAGACCCTGAAAACCCTGTAGACCCTTCCCTAAAATACAGGGGAAAAAATGACAACAATTAATTACAGTTTTTCAAACTTGGGCATTTGACAGCACTTTCTTGGAAATGAAAAGAGAGTCAAATAAAAAATATTTATTTTAAAAAGTTTTATAATTGTTACTAATGATTAAATCCAAGAATTGGGACAAAAACTGGAATTATGAAAAACTTACACCTGCCTCTGTAAGCTAGATGGCTTCAAAATATTTAAACATTTCTCTCTTCTAAAGTGGTGACATTAGCTACGTATCAATCTGTGAAAGATGCTTAACTCAGTGACCAATTATTTACCAGATGACCAATGGATAACAACACAAAAGCATGCCTGAGTGAAAGTTCCATCCAAACTATAAGGTAGATCAATTTTTAATGCAGTAAAATATAATTTCCAAACCATGGTTTTAGATTCCATATCACAACTAATTCTAAGAAGCTACCTCTTGTCAAATTTGTATGTAGTATCAGGAATATTGCATCCACTATGTTTAAAATGGTATTAAAACACCCTTCTTTCTGAATTACATATCTGCATAAAGCCAGGCTTTTCTTTTTCTCACCAAGCCAAAAATACTGTACTGCAGTAAAGAATGCATAAATAGACTTAAGAATCCAGCTGTCTTCTGATAAACCAGCTCTCTTGAGAGATATGTGAAGTCTGTGATCAAATACCTCCAGAGTCTTCCCATCTTTGAATTACATTCCCCTCATGTTCTTCAGTTTTTCCTCTTTGGGCACGGTTTGAAGTTCATTTATCCCTTTTTTTCCCTATGGGGTGGGGCAGGGCCTCATTACTTTCAGACTGACCTTGAACTCATTGTGTAGACCAGACAGGCCTCGAACTTCAAACATCAACTTGCCTCAGCCTCTTGAGTGCTGGGATTATAGACATGCAACACCACACATGATTTTGGTCTTTTTGTTATATTTTTAGGACAGGGTCTTGCTATACAGTTCAGGCTGGCCATGAACCCACTTTGTAGCCTAGGCTGGTCTTGAACTCATCAAGATCCCCCTGCCTCAGTCTCCTCAGTGCTGGGAATACAGGTGTGCATCACCACATCCAGTTCAATAACATCTAGTTTTGATCCTCCTTTAAGTACAAGGCTTGTTCCCAGCCTGGACTGGACAGTACCATATCAAATCCAATCACCATACATACCTGCTTCCTCTGAAAATGAGACTTTTGGGCACTGAAAATAGACTTTCTTCCAGGAGGAGCTGTTCTTCAGAATTTACCTATGCACCACCTATGCCTCCTCTTTCCTGTATAAAAGCATCTTACACAACACTGGAAATCCACATGGAGAAAGAAAGCTGGTTGCCTAGGACATTTGGGTCACTTCTGGGAAGAATAGCTGCAGGACTGAAACACTCTCAGATCATAAATGCCTGAATCTAAAATTTATGTTTATGTACCCATGGCATCAAAAAGATCATTGCACTGGGATATGGCTAGCTGTTTTCATGTATTGTCCTGTCCAGGGGGTCAGTCAACACAGGTCACCTAGGGGAGGAGTGGGGACTGAAGGAGACAAAGAACAGGAGCATGAGAAATGGAGACAAGACAATTCTGATCAAGTCTCGTTTATTCAAGGAAGCAATACAGCTTATGTAGCAGAGGGAAAGGAAGTCAACATCACTAATGACATGGGTATACTAGGGTAATGCTACAGGCTAAAAATACTCAAGTGGTCAACCAAAGGAGTACGTGGCAGGAAGTCTAACCAAAGGAGTACATGGCAGGAAATCATGATGCAGCAATCCTACAGCAAGTGTAACTTATATCCATAAAAGGAATAGAAATGAAGGCTTCCGGGCTACAGTGCCCCCCACAGGTTCCCCTTTTTTATTTTCTTTCTTTATCTAAGGCTTACTTGGCCATCCCTTGAGGGGGCAGTGCCTATCTTAGGTTGAGGAGTCCTCTGCACTGGTCCAGCTCAAGCTTTGCCCGTCATAGGATAGTAGGACAGCAAGGATCCTCTTCCTGTCTTAGGCAGTGAGCGGTGTCTCATGCATGCTCCTTATTACCCGTCTTTGGCTGACCTGACCATCTCACCAAGCGTGGGAGAGCTAGGGGATGGCCACCTCCGCCTCATCATAGGCAGGGTGAACTTCATCACAGCTATCCCGATCGGCCATCTCAAGCCTATGATAATGGACCTGAATGGGTTTCATTAGGGCAGAATCTATCTGTTCTTGAACAAAGATCATTAGTCTATTGAAAATGCAGGGGCCAATGGTGACCAGGAGCAGAAGCATGCAAAGGGGTCCTAAAACTGGAAGAAGGTATGGTAGAAGCCCGTTCCAGGCCCCTAAAAATGGACTGTCAATCAGCTCTTGTCTTCTCCTAATCAGATCCTCCTGCACCCTTGCAATTCTTTCCCGGACAATACCAGACTTATTAGTATAAAAGCAACATTTCTCTTGAAGAGCGAGGCAAATCCCTCCTTTGTTGGTGGTAAGGAGATCTAATCCTCGCCTATTTTGGAAGACCACCTCTGCCAATGAATCAATTTGATCTTGCACATCCTGGATGGAACGAGACAAGGACTGAATATCATCAACAAGCCATTGAGACAATTTGGCGTAGGAGTGTAGTGCCACTCCCATCCCTACCCCACCCATACCTATGGCTCCAGTCAGGCCCATACCCACTAGAAGAGGGATCATTTGCACCGCTCTTTTGGAGTGGCCTAGGACATATTCAAAACTAGGGATTGGCACAGGCTGGTCTCCAGGGATAATGTCAATGTCAGGGAGCAGGGAGGCAACTGCACAGAGGTCAGTCCAGTTCAAAGGGAGAAAGATATAAGCCAAATTACCTCCACATACGAACACCTGGCCAGGAGGGGGACACATAAGGGAACGGCTCTGCACACATGTAAAATTACTTAATCCTTCAGGTTGGACTCTAAAAGGTTGTGAAATAGAGCAGTTTCTGAGGACCTCACAGGGGGCATCAGTCTGTGTGGAGGTGATCACTAAAGGCAAGGGTGTGCCAAGTGCCAGACATAGCCAACCGTCACTTGCCAAGTGAGGGTTGGAGGCATTGAGCACACGATGAGTGGCTCTAAGAATGTCTAGGGTTTGAGCGTCCAAATCAACTCCATGTGGCTTGGGAAGTGCCAGGGGTTGATAACGAATCTTAGGAAACAGTTGGTCCTCCAAGTCCCGTAATCTTTGTTCTACATCTTGTTCCCTGAGACTGTCTTGAGGACCCCCACCATCTGATATATGAATAGGGGCATGTCAGGACCAGCAAACAGGCTGTCCAGGGGTACCCACACATGAAGCCCCAGAGAATTTAGGATTACCTACAACAGTGGGAGTATTAGACCAATCCCCTCCCAGGGTAGCACGTTTGGCTACATAATATATTCAGAAGCAATATGGCTACATAATATATTCAGAGTTTGGTCCCACACATTCCTGAAAGGTATCATAGCAAGAAGAGTGCATTTCTGTTGGTAACTTGTGCACTCCTTAGGGCATTGTCCTTTTTTACCATTCCCAGTGGATGTAAGTTTAGGTTTAGCTGTACACTTCCAGCTTGTTATAGTGGTTCTGGTGTTACTCTGTTGAATATAGGCCCGTGCCATTTTGTCCCCGCAGTCAACCGGCTTGCCACTTACCACCATGCCATGAGTACCATAGCCCCCTTTACTCTCACAAGGGTTACCATACAACAATCATTGAAGCTTCTCTGGGTCGGGATCTTCAAAACCGCACTTAATGATCCAAGGCAATGTTGTTAGGAATCCCAGAATTACTATCCCATTCATGATCTGAAAATAAGCACGAAAAGGTACTCTCAGGGCAAACAGGTGTCCCTGGAAGTGTCCAATGGATCATCCCCTACCGTTGGAACCTGATCAATTTGCCTGACCCGTCCTTCTGGCAGCCATCTGGCAGATTTCATTTCTTTTTTTTTTTTTTTTTTTTTTTTTTTTTT
>PVKA01009774.1:0-67080 GCA_004027165.1 Ctenomys sociabilis
CTCTCTCTCTCTCTCTCTCTCTCTCTCTCTCTCTCTCTCTCTCTCTCTCTCTCAGACAAGGTCTCTATGTAATTAAGATCAGCCTTGAACTCACTTTGTACCCCAAGCTGGACTCAAACCAGCAGTGATCCTCTTGCCTCAGCTTCCCAACTGGTCAGATTTCAGATTGCACCACCACACTCAACCCACACCAGCTCTCTTGTTAGGCTGCAATGAAGTAGGAGGCGATGTCTCCTCTCTGAGCTCCATGCTGTTGAGAGAGAGGTCTGGCACAGGGTGCCTGTCCCTTTGCTTGCTCCTGGGACCTTTTCCCCAGGCCCCAAGGCCTCCCCTGGGTTTTGTAGAACTCTGGACTCCCAGGTCCTACCCTGAGGTAGGGTCTCCTCCCGGTCTCTGGTCCTCACTGTGTGCCATGAGGCCCCAGACACACTGTGTGCCATATTCATTTTACAAAAAAAATATGTAAATTCAAATTTGCTGAAAATTGTACTGAACTGGTCCAAGCCCAGGCTTCAGGCTCAGCTAGGGCCATGGATAATGCCTCTGTAGCTGAGAAACAGAGATGTCCAGAGGTGGCTGAGGCCACTCACTGCCCTGCTAGGAGCATTCCAGCTCCTAGTTTGCCCCTGTTCCGTTTGTTCAGCTGGAATTCTGCAAATGTGCATGTGTGTGCATGTGTGTAACTGACGGCTGTGCATGTGTGCATGCTGTGTAGGTAGACAGCCCCGGGATGCTCCCTGCAGCCACTTCTCGCCTTCAGGGTAGTTTCAGAGATGTACTGTGTGCCCCTGGTCTAGAACAGCAGTCACGTGGGAAACCTCACTTTCTATTTATACGTGGAGATGTTTGGAAAGACGGTGAGCCTGGAGCATGTGTGCTGGCATTGGAATCGATGGGGACTGGTAATTAATTTGTTTAGACCTTAATTAATTCTCCAGTTCTTTCTTATTTGTGGACTGTCACGCTTAATTGTGTTCAGGAGCTCGAGCTTGGAGCAGGCCTTCCATTAATTGATGTGTGGTTGCTGCGAGGTGGAAGTTAATGGTTTGGGAAGCTGGGCAAACAATGTAATTAAAGGTCAATAGAGGAGACATTGGAAAAATACACCCCCCCCCGGACCTGCCGCCGGTCTCCCTGAGCGGACTTCACGCTAGATGAGGCAGCCCCACAGACAGCCTTTCGGAGACACCATGGGGAAGGTGTGAGAAGTGTCTCCAGCAGGAAGAAGGCTAGGAGGGTGTCTCCCAGGGGGCACTGGCCAGAGGGATTGACAGACTTGTGAGGATGGGGAGCACGTTAGAGAGGTGAACACCCCGGGGGTGACCTCAGCAAGCACACCTCTAAAGCTGAGGCCACAGGCTCTGTGTCTATGTGTGAAGGTCACCGAAGGCTGCCTGGCTCTGTCTCCCAGGGGAAGGGAACAGCATGAGAATCATACACTAATGCAGACACCTCATCTGTCCCCAAGCTCCAGATGGTGCAGCCCTGCACCTTCACCTCAGCCTTAGCCTGCTGGCTCCTCCCATGGGAGAGTAACCTTCCCTGTGACCTGGAAGTGCCAGGTCACTGGCTGGGAGATGGCTTCTTCTGGTGTTGTCTCCAGCTGTCCCTTTTGTTGACTGTCAAAGCATATTTCGTTGCCATGAAGGAAACCTCTGTGCTCACCAGTGAGCCAATGTTCAGGGCATCTGGGCAGTCTCTGGAAAATGTCTTCCTTTTGTTCATACCCAGCTTGCCCTACCTACTCCTGCCCCTGTACCCCTGTTATCTTCAGACCACACAGTCTTGATGTCTTTGATTCCCTCTGTGCTCAGGCTACCCTACTGGTCCAGGAGGTGGTCATTCCTCTGCCTGAGCCCTGAGGGGCCACCCAGCTCTGAGCATGGCACCCAGGCCCACTGCTCCTCCATCTGTTGTCTCCTCTGAAAAAGAGACAGTAGATTGCACCCATGGCAGTTGTGTCCTGGCCCCTGTAATGTGCATTCCCTCCGTCAAGGTCATGAGGCTGCATTGGAGGCTGTGTCTCTTCCTTGGGCTGCCCTGTGCTTGCCCCTTTCTACACCCCGTGCAGCTGTGGTGAATCTTGCCCTTCTCCTCTCCTGCCCCCTTTGCATATGATTCTGCTTGACTGGATGGATGCCTGTGCTTTTCCATCCTTGGCCACCAGGTCTAGGGAACTTGGCTCAGACATCATGTCCTCCAGAAGGGCCTTCCTGGGAGTCTCAGTTGGAGTTAGACTGCAGCACTCTGAGCATGCCTCTGTCTCATTAGGGTTTATCTCCAGGTTGGCATCTGTCATCAGACCATGAGTTCCCCAAGGCAGACTTCAGATCTCATGGATCACCTTCCCTGGGGCCCCTCAGAGTGCAGTGCACCTGCTCAATGCAGGTTGGTTAAGTGATGAAACAAGAGCTGTGGCGCAAAAATCTAAGACGGGCCACTTTCAGTGGAACTCCACCTGATGGCACTGGTGACTGGGTTCTGTGACTCTAGACAGACATAGTTTGGTCAAAAATTGTGGTGAATATTTTAAAACATAGAGAACACTTATTACGTTAAAACATATGTCATCATTAATGGCGCTCAAAATGCTTTCCCTCACTTTGAACACATGTATCCTTCTTGCCACTTTTTGAGGCAGTTCAGGAAATCCTTGTTCTTGAGTCTTTCATTATGCTACTGGGACTACCTTGATGTCCTGAATTGTTTCAAAATGTTTACCTTTCATGATCATTCTTATTTTAGGGAAGAGCTAGAAATTGTGTCAGATCTGGTGAATAAGGTAGATGAGATTATGCTGAAACATTTGGCTTTTCATTGAATGATAGTTATAGCATTATTCACCATAGTTTTGATCAACACCTTATAAAGACATTCAGGAAACAAGACTTCCAGAATTTCTTCAAAAAGTGGCAATAGGGGCCAGGGAGATGACTCAGTGAAATTAGCGCTTCTCTGGCAAGCATAAGGGCCTGACTTCAATCCCCAGTTCTGCCAAAAAAAAAGGGGGCAATAATGATAGCATAAGAGTATTTAAAGTGAAGGGGTTCTCAATAAAATTAATTTAAAAAATAAAGTGAAGGGGGAGCATTTTGAGAGGGATTAATGCCATTGTGTCTCTTACAGTAGTACATTTTTTTTTTTTTTTTTTTTTTTGGCAGAATCGGGGATTGAACTCAGGCCCTTGTCCTTGCCAGGGAAGTGCTTCTTCTTCTGAGCTGTCTCCCTGGCCCCTGTAATACATTTTTAAAATTTCAACATTCACAACATATTTTCATCAGACCTTGTTTATTAGAGTGGCTTTATTTTTCATCTTTTAATTGTGTTTGAGTGTCCTGTTTGTGTAAGTGTCCACTGCCATCCTCACCTACTCTTTCAGTCACTAGGCCTCAGGTGGATGGTCACTGGAGTGACCAAGTGACAGCTCACTCTGGGCGTGTCATCCCACTTCTCCAGGTCACAGTTGCCCCATCTAAACATGGAAGAACCATTATCTCTCCTTTTTTTTTTTTCCCCAGGACCCGGGGGTTGAACTCGGGCCCTTGCGCTTGCCAGGGAAGCACTTATTCCACTGAGCCATTTCCGGGGCCCAGAACCGTTATCTCTAGGCCAAATTTTCATGGCCATTAGACTGGTCAATTTCTTGCCGAGTCATGTGGGCTCAGTAAATGTTAGTCCTCCTTTAGCTTCACCTTCTCTAACCACAGTGAGCAAAACCAGAGATGACGTATTTCCAATATCAGGGAACCTATGGTTTGGAGGGAAGCAGTGGTGAAATGCTCAAAATGGCACAAAAAGCAAAAGACGCAGTGATGAGTGCTGTAAAATTTCATAAAGGAGGACATTTTTAAGATATTACCTTTTTATCTTTTTTTTCTTTTTTTGTCTTTTTGAAACAGGGTCTCACTATGTAGTCCAGGCTGGCCTTGAGCTCACCTTGTAGCCCAGCCTGGTCTCTAACTCACAATGAGCCTCCTGCTTCAGCCTCCTGAGTGTTGGAATTACAGACATGTGCCACTACACCTGGCGATTTTGGTCTTGTCCTGTCCTGTCCTGTCCTGTCCTGTCCTGTCCTGTCCTGTCTGTCTTTTAGAGACAGGTTTTCTCTGTGCTGTTCAGGCTGGCCTTGAAATCACTTTTTAGCTTAGTCTGGCCTCAAACTCATGGAAATCCTCCTACCTCAACCATCTAAGGGCTGGGATTGCAGGCATGTGCTACCACCCCTGGCTGTTAGACATTATTCATAAATAAATCATCTTCCAACACTTCCTAAATATCAATGGGGGCAGTGGGGAGAGGAGAAGAGAAGTGAGGAGAGGAGGGGGAGGGGGAGGGAAGGGGAGGAAGAAGGCAGAGAAGGAGGGGAGAGAGAGAGAGAACTCTTAGATTTTGCCTAATCATTGAACTTTGCCTTCAAAGAAATATGTGGGCACAGAGGCATGGATTTTGAGAAGCCAAAGAACAGTTCTGTGTTAGAGGTCCCTGGAAGGACAGGCAGACCTGATGTCAGCCAGAAGGAAGTCTCCAATGGTGTGGCCCAGGGCCCTGTCTTCAGTTTCATTCTCTTAAGTTGTTGCATGACTGTCTTGCAACAGTCATGAAAGCCTGTAGCTCATCTTGCAGGAATAGGAACGCCAACCTGGCAGGACTGAATTCATGGGTGTGTTACAGTAAAAAGATCTATAAAGGTGGGCTAATAAAATCTAACAAAACTTGATATAAGGAGTTTTCTTCAAAACATGTAGCTGCACAGATGTTAAGGGGTCAAGACCTGACTTGCCTTGAGTACTGAGGATGAAGATGCAGGGAACCAGGAGCTTTTATGGGTCTAGCAGGTGGTGGGTCGATTCAGTGAGGCTCACTTGGATTTCCAGGGTGTGCCCAGAATGAAAGAGCTGTGATCAGGATAGCTCAGCTAAGTGGGAGCCCAGCAAGAGCAGCAGGATCTGCTGAGAAATGACAGTGTATTATTCCTATTGATTGCCTGAACCTCTTTCCCCAAAGTGTCTAATTAACAGATTCTCCCAAAAAGCTTCCAGGGGCACTTACATGTAACTAAGTCACCTATTTATGGGCAGCTTGCCCAGGACCTGACATACAGTAGCTGCTTAGTAAATACTGAACTGAGTGAGGGATTTCTAATGTGGAGATTTTATAATTCCTAAAATCCAGAAGGCAGAGAAACCTGGGGCCAAAAAAGGCAGGACAGCATGAGACAGTGGGGCCGGAGGTTGAAGGATGCAGGAGAGACTGGAGATTGGCAGAGGGGAGGAGGGGAGGAGCCGAGGCCTTGGATAGGAGCTTAAGGTATGCACTTTGTCTCAGGCCTAATGGGGACCATTGCAGTCTTGAGCTGGGAAGCAGTTGTGATTAGAGGGAGCTTTTCAGACCACTGATGTTAGCAGAAATCTTATATTAAGAGATTCCAAACTTCAGAGTCAGCCTATAGCTAGACTTACAGGCTGAGTTTTAGCCTGGAAATTACCAGTGCTGAATTGGTAACACTTCAGCACGAGTTGTGAAAGTCTCCCCATATTCTCAAACTATAGTATCTTAAAGAAAGTCTGTACCTTTTAGCACTGCCACTCAGGCTAACAGGGATGATTGTGTGATAGAGCAAATATTAGGGCATACATCCTCCTTTGAGAATCAGCAGGGGCTGGAGAGATAGCTCAGAAGCATAAGCACCTACCTGGCAAGCACAAGGACCCAAGTTTTATCCCAGGCCCCACATGCCCTGCAGTCTTGGCCCTGGATCCCTGGGCAGACCATCTTAACCTCAACTGCCCACTGTGCAGCCCAGGAGGAGGCACAAGCCTGCAATTCCAGCACTCAGGGGGGGTTGAGCCAGGAGGATCTCTTCAAGGTCAAGACCAGCCTCAGGGCTACAAAAATGAGCACAAGGCCAGCCCAAACTGCATAGCGAGACCCTGTCTCCAACAACGACAAAGGAGAATCAGCACTATTTTCAATGCAGAGGGGCTGCATTCTGCTGAGCAAATGTGTGCGCGTGCGTGTGCGTGTGTATGTGTGTGTGTGTGGAAGTGAAGGTGGTCTTCTCTGGGAAGAGGCAAGAATCCGACTAGGCAGTTACCTCTAGAGAGGGCATAGCTAAGGAAAGGGTTGACAAGGACACTCACTGGACTCACTTTTTCCCCCTGGTACTGGGGACTGGACCCAAGGCTCTGCACAAGTTAGGCAAGCACACTACCACCGAGCTCACCCTTGCTTTAGTTGTTTGTTTTTTCCACACCAGGAATCAAACTTGTATTTGATTCCTATATATATATATTCTTGTATATACAGAATAGTTAGGATAGATATACAGCTACGTTCACGCAATTCAGTGAGTAGAAAGATCTGTACTAGTAGTGTTTGGACAGGATATCCTGTCTGCTTCTTGTACTATGGATAATCACTAAGAAGATAACAATGTACAATGTGTTAATTATTGAAACTGTCCTATTAATCAGTTGTGATACTGTCTCATTGTTCTTTGTTTCTCAATAAAAAAATGTATTTAGTATAAGGTCTAAAAAAAAAAAAAGGAATCAAACTCATGGCCTCAAGCTTGCTGGGCAGGCACTGTGCTGCTGCACTATATCCCTGGCCTTGTTTTAAATTTTAAAAAGTTTTAATTTTTAATTTTTTTAGTTTTTAAAGAATACAAAATGGAGGGGCCAGGGAGGTGGCTCAGTGGAATAAGCGCTTCCCTGGCAAGCACAAGGATCTGAGTTCAATCCCTGGTTCTGCCAAAAAAAAATACAAAATACAAAATGGTAAAAAAAAAAAAAAAAAAAACCATTATAAATGATACAAAATTTCATTATTTCATTAAACAAAGTAAAAGGAATTCAACAGTGGTTGTTTAATTCCATAATGTTATCTTCAAATTAATTGTTTAGGTTACCAGATATAAACCTGTAAAATTGATTTTTAAAAAAAGTTATAAGAAATTAAAAAGAATTAAAAGAAAAAAATTAAACATTTACTGCTCCTTTCAATAGAGCAGCAGAAATCAGCAGTACAATTATCCTGGCTTTCCTGTGTATATACATGAATGCATCTTTTTCCCTTCTTTCTTTTGTCCTTTTCCCTTTCCCAGTTTTTGCTTTCCATTAAACAAATTCTTTCCTAAGTCTTCCAGCATGGCCTTGAACTTGTAGTCTTCTTCCCCTAGCTTCCAGAGGAGCTGGGACTGCAGGCATACGTCCACACCTGCTAAGATTTGCATTTTATTTTTCACCCTTTTATGCAATGTGAGCTGTTTGATACGTGTACATGACCTGCATGAAAGGGAGGGAACCAAGGCAGGAGATTGGTGCTGGAGGAAGGCTGGCTCTGCCCGCACCTCCTCGCGGGTGACAGGTGGAGTCTGCGTGTGCTTTGTCTAGGGCCAATCTAGAATTAAAGATGGAAGCTCAAGTCTTCTAGTTGCTATTAGATTATTCGGTTTGTTTGTTTCATGAGATGGTTCTGTCTTGGTCACTTTTCTTGTCGCTAAGACCCAACACCAGCTGCCCACAATTCAAGGAAGGAAAGGCTTATTTTGGCTCACAGTTTGAAGGGCATTCGGCCTATAATTGGCTACTTCCAAGGCAGAATGGCATATTGGTTTTTTTTTTTTTTTTTGGTGGAACCAAGGATTGAACTCAGGCCCTTGTGCTTGCCAGGGAAGCGCTTATTCCACTGAGCCATCTCCCTGACCCCAGAAGAATGGCATGGTGGAAGGTCCTGGAAAGATGAAACTGCTAACATGGCATCCAGGAAGTGAGAGAGTCATGAGAGGGTTGGGGAAGGAGACACAACCTTCTAGGCCATACCCACAGTGACCTGTCTCCAGGCCAGGCTCCACCTCTTAACAGCAGGTCAGATACAGTAGCACTATAATCCAATCACCTTCCAAATGTCCTCCCCATCCCCCCCATCCCATGAGGTCTTAGGGAAACATCTAGGCATAGACCATAACAGTCTCTGTTCTTCCTGATAGTATATCATTGTTATATACAGTCAACAATCCTATTGTGTCCAGAGAAAAGTTCAGCATATCAGTCCAAATTCCAGAAAATATCTGAAAGCAATGAGTCTCTGCTTACTTATTGTATTTTGGATGTCTTCCCACTGTTATAAAATTCTAATTTATCCTTTTTTTTTTCTTCATACTGAAAATTAAACCCAGTGCTTGACACATGGTAAGCAAAGGCTCTATAACTGAGCTACATCCACAGCCCTTTTCTTCTTTCATTTTATTTTTGAGACAAGCGCTCACTAAGTTGTCCAGGCTCACCCTAACTTCTGATCTTCCTGCCTCACTTCCAGAGCAGCTGGGGTTATGGGTGTGCAACACCATAAGGGTTTAACTTACGTTTCTTAGCAACTGCAAGAGCTCATTCTGTGGCTACTTTTATTTAAATTATGAACTGCTTCATATGCAATGTAAGTTAGGAAATGGAGCAATAAAGTGTTGTGCTCAAAGCCCTTACATCTTCTCTGGGAAGAGGCAAGCATCTGGCTGGGGTGGTTACCTTGCCGCAGATGGTGGGGTCTCCACCATCACCCTGGGGTTGTCTCTCCTGGAGCCGGAGTCTTCTCCCATACAGCTGTTTGGGGGTCAGTTGTGTTGTCTATTTTTTTTTTTAAAGTCTACAAAAGTCTATGCCCTTTTGAAACTTGCTTTTCATGTGAGTTTTTTTATTTTTATTTTTGTATTTTAGGGAAGGGTCTACAGGGTGTTCAGGGTCTCACTGCTAGATCAGACTCCTGGTGACCCACCTGTTTACAGCCTTCCAAGAGCTGGGATTACAGGCATGCACCACCACACCCAGTCTCAGTTGCTGTCTCAGCGTGCCTTGGGGGCAGGGCTGGCACTGTAGGCCCAGAATCGAACCCCGCCCCTGCACCTGCGGGCAGGCGCTTTAATCCGCTGAACTATTTGGTTCAAAACCCCTTCACAGTGGTTTTGAGGCTTATCCATATTAATGGACACATCCATTTCTGCTGCTGTAGGTATTTTACACTGTGATTATCCACAAATCACTAATTTTGGAATATTAAAGTTTCATTTCTCATTACTTATAGTCCTACTCAAACAACCTTGTGCACTGCTCCATGAATTAATTTTTCCCAGGCAGGGATTTTCAAACCTTCGTCAGTATCACATCCAGCCAGGGAGCTTGGAAAAGGAAAGTCGCCCACTGGATGCCTATAGACCCACTGGGTGCCCCAAACCTGCAAAGTTACTATACACCTGGAACGTCATCGGCCAGGTTCCACACAGTGCAATTGGAGGCAGTAGAAATCGCCAACCACAGACACCTAGGAATGGAATCAATGTGATATCTGTATGCCTGGATCTTGCTTGAAATGAAATTTTGTTTCACTGTGTCTTCAACACCTCAACATTTGGTATTCTCAGTCTTTTTAAGTTTTATCTGTCGGAAATGATTCATTTATCATTTAAATATACATGTTTATTATTCCTGGTAGGATTGCGACACTTTCTTTAACTTTGTTAGGCATTTGGGTTTCCAAATAAAAGAAAACAAGGAGTCCATTATTTATATGATACGCAAAAATAAGTTTCTAAAGATCTAAGTATATGGGGCCAGTGATATAGCTCAGAGGCATAAGCGCCTGCCTGGCAAATGCAAGGCCCCAAGTTCAAAAGACCTCTGTGTGAAAAATAAAATCTTTAGATCTTCTGAAGAAAATATAGATGAACACTGAAATAGTGGTGGAGTTCCTTAAGATTAAAAAGTATATACCAGAAAGAGGAGACTTATCTGATGCACACCATCAACGAAGTGGGAAAACAAGCCACAGGTTGGGAATAGCCATTTGTCAATGTGAATTGTTGGCTAGAGCTGGGCCATGTGTCCCTTTCTAGACCAATCATTGACAAGGGGAGGATCGTCAGCTCTTAATTTGGACTAGTTGTGTGGGGGATAGGATAGCTGTTAGCAGTCAGTCATTATTACCCTTTATCACTTAATGTTAGGGCCCTTTGTTTATCATGTATATTTTCCCAGCTTCCCATTTCTTACAATGTGGATGAAAATAGATCTTGACTGCCATATCCTAAAATAGCTTTTTAGGTAGGCAAAGCATGATCACCTTCGCGTAAAAATTCAGATAATATAGAAACAGTTCATGAAAAAAAAAAAGCAGAAGTCTCTCAATAACCTCTAAGTCTCAGATTGAGTTTACTTCTTCCAGGGCAGTAATCTGTGGGGCGTGAGCCTTCCAAAACTTTACCTGTGGACGTATGCACACATAATTGTGTACCAATTACAGGGCTTTCCACACAGTCAATCATCACGTACACACTCAGTAGCTTTTTTCATATAATAATTTGTTTTGGAGATCTTCCCATGTGAGTTCCCTAATGGTGGACATTTAGGTTGTTTCTAATTATTTGCTCTTACAAACAGTGCTATAATTAACATCCTTGTAAATGTCTCTTTGTGCATATGGGCAAGCATTTCTTTAGGGTAGCTATCTATGGTTTGGCAATTTCTACTGCCTTTAATTGCATTGCCTGGTATCTGGCAGACGATCTTCTGCATGTACAATAACTTTTCGTGTCCGTGCACCATTATAGTGTAAGTTTTAAAAAGATGTTTTAGGCAACAATTAGGAATCTAAGTTTAAGTTCAAATTCTGTGTGGATTGCTATGGTCGGCTGAGGTGACATTTGAATAGAGATGCCTCTACTCCTGGTGAAGTTGACACAGGTACAAATAGTTGAGTTAGGGAGCAGGTAAGATCCCCTCATCCTTGGGGCCCCAATAGGCATTATAAGGTACATCATGAATTTTAAAACATTGAGGTATGGGCCTGGGTGCAGCGGCACAGGCCCGAAATCCTGGCTGCTCAGGAAATGAGACAGGAAGAGGCTAAGTTCAAGGCCAGTGTGGGCAGTTTATCAAGATCCTGTCTCAAAATAGTAAATAAAAGGGTTGAGGCATAGCTCAATAGTGGACGCTCGTAGGTTTGAACCGTAGTATGTACCACACACACACACACACACACACACACACACACACACACACACACACACAAACTATTGTATAGGAAAATACAACTTAGACTCAGTGAGTTACACTATCTTATTTTCCCCTCATCAGAAGCCCATTGCTCCACCTGTGTGTTTCAGTGCTCCTTTTCTGCCATTAGGGAACTCTGCACTGACAGACCTGTCTGTTCTGGACATGCTCAGGCTGACCTCCTGTGTGAACACCTTCCTGGGAACTTATCTACAGCAGACAAGAGCATATTTTGCTTAGGCCTTGACACTGAGCTTGCTATCGGCATGAAGTAATTCATTCTCTCTGCCTGTCTCTCTTCCTCTGTCTCTGTCTCTGTCTTTCTCTCTCTGTCTGTGTCTCTCTGTCTGTCCATCTCTCTCTGTGTCTCTCTGTCTCTCTCTTTCTCTCTCTCTGTCTCTCTCCCCCTAGAATTGCTATTCAACGTCAGTTATGCCTGAGTCCTGAATGGTGTCAATCTAAGTTGAAAATGTGCCAGCTTTCTTAACATTATCACTAACAGACTGCTTAATTAACCTGCTGATACTGTCAATAGTAGAAGTGCTGGTATGTCAGAAAGGAGACCCATGGTTCTATGGCGCTCTCTCTGTCTCTCTGCCTCTGTCACTCTTGGTGTCTCTCTCTTTTCTCTTCCTCCTCCTCTTCCTCTTCTTCCTTCTCCTCCTCCTTCTTCCTCCTCCTCTTCCTTCTCTCTCTCTCTCTCTCTTTCTCTCTCCTCTGTCTCTTGCCTCTTGCCCTCCCCCCTTCCCTCTCCCTCATTCTCTCCTTCCCTCTTGGGCCTGTATCACTATCTGGGAGCTGGACTTCCCAGGAGTAGGGTGGGACCTGGAGAGATTTGAAAGGACATGTATGACAGAATCAAAACTTCATGATGAGAGCCAGCCAGATAGCTCAGCAGATTAAAGCACCTATTCAGGCAGATGCAGGGGTCAGGGGTTCGATCCCCACTCTGCTGTGCCAGATGGCAATTGAGACTGGGCATGGTGTTGTGTGCCTGTAATTGCAGTGCTTGGGAGGCTGAAAAACAGGAGGATCACTGCGAGTCTGTGTAGTAAGACCTGTACTAAAAAAAAAAAAAGTTCATGATGACATGATGGATATGAAGTAATTTTCACAGGCTGGTGTTCTCACTGCTGGGGAGGCCAGTAGCTTGCATGTTCAGAGGCACTCAATAAATGAAGCACCAAAGGACACAGTCAACAGAGATGCACCACCAGAGAGGACTCTGGAGTCACTATCATTCTGAAGTGGTCTGGGTTTTCTCTATCTTTTTACATCCATTTAGAGAAGAGAGGGCATTGTCAGCCTCAGTGGTGTCCTAGAAGCCCTCTGAGGGGAGGAAGGAGTCGGATTTCTTGTCTTTTTGTGCTCCATCTTTTTTTTTTTTTTGGCTGAACCAGGGATTGAATTCAGGTCCTTGCCAGGGAAGTGCTTATTCTACTGAGCCATTTCCCTGGCCCCCTGTACTCCATCTTTTGTCTAACATATCTTTGTGCTTGAACCAGGGTCCTGCTGGGTCCTGCTATCCCTGCATTTCACATTTGGAAATCGCAAGATGAGCTGGCCCACCACCACCTCCAAGTCCACATCGCTCCTCTCTGTTTCCACCCACACATACGTGCACCAATTAGGGGCTAAAGACATTTCAGCTATCTCTACTTCTGCCCTGGTATGGGCACAGGTGCAGAGGCCAGTATTCTGTGTGTGCAGCCTACACCCAGAAACTCTGTGGCAACCTAAATGGTGCCTCTCAATTGAAGGACCACCAGAGCCAGGCACGGTGGCCTCTGACCTTGAGGGCATGCTCTGTCCCCAGGCCACAGTTCTGTAGCCTTGCCTTTTCTGAAACAGTGTTAGTGGTAATGGAAGATATTCTCAGAGGGCCTAAACTGATGCCCGGGTCCCTTTCAGTGGTTTTCTTGGTCTCCTAGGTCGGTCCTGAGGGCCTGGCAGCCCCCAAGGGCATGGAGTATGTAGGGCGTCCCTGCTGCCACTAGAGGGCGTGTCACTAACACAGAGGCCAGGCGCCAACTTCCCAAGGCTGGCCCTCGGGGGGACCTTCTAGGGCTTGAGCATCCTTGACCACTTACTTCCAGGGAGAGATCAGAGCCAGGACTGGAAGCTGAACCAAGATGGCCCCAACCCCAGGCTCCCAAGCCCTCCTCCAGCTCATTCACTGCCGCCTGAATCCCTCTCACCGCAGATTCACATTCCTCTGTCCCTCTGGTTGTGGTTCAGAGGACAGGCTTCTCTGTGTCAGCACTGTGGACACCCAGGCCTGGGCCTTGGTGGGAGGGCATCTAGCAGCCTCCCTGGGCTCTGCCCCTGGATGCCAGCAGCACTCCACCCCCGCTCCCAGAGCACGACAATCAAAACCATCTCCAGACAGGACCAAATGTCCCTCAGAGTCATACCTGGCTGTACAGGTTCTAACAGGTGAGTGTGCCTGCTGTGGGGACAGGAAGGGCAGAGGCTTGCGCCCACCCCAGCCACAGAAGCCCACCCATGGTTAGCACTGTGCAATGTCGTGTGGCAACAGTAGACACTTGGAGATGGCATATGTGCTCTAAATACATTTTAGAACTGTATTTGCTCTCCTGCTTTTCCTCTCCAAAGACTGCAGAGCCTCTCAGTGTTTGCCTCACTTATTCCACCTCCCCGCTTCGTTGAAGTGGAGATGGCCTCAGAGACTCCAGGGTCTGCAGCTACCCCTCACCTGCGGAGTCCTGACCCCCAATGGTGGACATCCACGACCACAGGCTCCCTGGCCCTTGGCTCGGGCTGGGAGCATCTGTGGGCTCCCTCCCACTCGCCTGCCCACTGGGCCCCGCCGCCCTCCAGCTCCCGAAGCCGGCGCCCCCCCACTGGAGGGGGGAAGCAGCAGGTGTTGATGCTAATCAGCGTTCACAGCCCAGAACTGCAGTCGCTCCCAGGCTCACACACTCCCCAAAATTAAACACTCATTATACAAAATTAATTGACATTAATTAGCAAAAATTAAAACTTTAAACACAGCAAGGCGCTTTGGGGGGAGGAGTGAAGCAGGCGGGCTCTACATTTGTCACCCCCACTTCCCACCCACCCGCCACCCCCAAGCCTCCCTTCTTCCATCCTGAAGCAGAGCTGGAAGAGTTCGGGGACAAGGTTGGCTGCACCCCACTGAGAGCCTGGGCCTGGCCTCCTGAAACCTGGGAGAAGAGAACAGGGCAAGGTGTCCTGTGTTAGGGGCTAACTGATGGAGCCCACAGGCTCTGGGTCCAACGCTTAAGGGAGAGCCAGGATCTACCCTCAGTCCAGGCCCCCAAGACCCCGGCCAAAATGGAGACACAAGGGCAAACCAGGGCATGAAGCCATTGGAAGAACTGTCCCTTCTGTCCTTGACTACCTAGCGGTTTAGGTATTGGCCTTATAGCCTTTCCACACTTTGCTGTGTGACCTCAGTTCATTCATTCCCCTCTCTCCTCTGTCTTCCACACATATGATGAGGGGTGATGCTGGGTGAGCACTGAGGTTCCTGCCTGCTCTGGTACCTGCTCTCAGAGATGCAAGTTGTCTCTGGGAACTTTATCTGCTGTGAGGAGCATGGGGGACTGAATGTGGGACTGGCATTTCTAGAGGCTAGGGCAGCCCAAGGGCCTGAGTCATTGATGATGGGCGATCAGGCTTCAGGAGGAGGTGTCATGTGGCCAGAGAGCCCTCCGGGATCTGCATCCACCACCTGCCTACAGGGCTGCCAGAGGAGAGGAAAGCAGCCCGTTTGATAGGTAGTTCTCTAAACACTGAACTGACGCCCCTTGTTTCCCTTTTTGCTGACTGCATTCCCAAGGGTACTGAAATCCTTCACCAGCATGATAGGAAGCCACACCTCCTGCCTATCTTCACAGCCTTGGCATTTGTTCAGAACCACTGTGGCAGGGCAGGACCCCGGCACCGCCCCCAGGTGGAATGCCCTCCCTCCTCACACCTGTTCCCTGCACCCCTCTCTCTCCAGCCAGTGCCAATATCTGCAACGTGGTCCTGATGCGGTATGGGGAGCTGGAGGAAGGGATTGATGTCCTGGACACTGAAGGCAACCTCGTGGGCTCCTCCAGGATTGCAGCCAGACATGTGGGTTGGCCTGGGGTCTGGAGGGGCCTGGGCAGGGTGTTGATCTGCTTATGGTACTTCCTGGGAGCTTCTCCCCACAGTACCCCGTTTTTACCCTCTTGGTGTCTCTTTCTCGCCCCTCCCCACCTATCTGTGTGAGCACTAGGCCTCTCAATCTGTCCCCAGATGAGCCTGGTCACCGGGACAGTCCTTCATTTCTCTCCATCCTCTCCTTCCTGTAAGATATCCTCATCTCTTGTCCCAGCCCCTCAGGACTCAGGTCCTTAGATGAAGTGTTAATTGGTGAAGGCAAGGAATACCCCATACACACACACACACTCACACACACACACACACACACACACACACACACACACACTTGCTTCCAGTCCCCAGGCCCAGGGACCTGTCACCCTGGGCCTCACCAACCTCTTGGGTCCAAAGAGGAAGCTACAGGTGAGTGGAATGTGACCTGGTTAAGAGGCTCTTCTGCAGCGCTGCCTCTCTGAGACCCCACACAGGGAGCTCCTGGGCTCTTAGGGTCTCAGAGGCAACTGGAGAATATTTTGGTACAAAACCCTCTCTCACCTGTTTCACTGGCCCCACCCTCTGACACTGTAATTTATGGGGGAAAAACAAACCTCCTAGCCCATTATGCATGTCCCATGCCTCCTTGGTCTTCTTCCCAGTGGTGGCTTGTGACTTGTGCTGTTGTCCTTGGCTCCTGTCTCTGCGTGCTGGGAAGGGCAAGTGGTTGGCCATGCGGTGGCTGAGCATCCATGCCTTCCCAGGAGGCCTCTTTCTAAGCCTGCAATCTGGGAAGAGCACTCTCCAGGTCCCCACCCTCCTTGCCCCATCACTCTCCAGGAAAGGCTGTGCCTGTCTGGGGGTGGGCCAGAAACTGGAGGTCTTGGAGCAGTGTGTTCTGCTCTGCCTGGCCCTAGGCCCTCTCATCCTTCCCACAGCTGTTCAGGATTCTCCAGGGACCTTCCCTGTGGCTTCCTGAGGCTGGCCATAGATTTAGTCTCAATTTCCTACCTTACCCCAACTGCTTTTTCCCCAGTTGCTGTCAGGTCGGACGAGTATGACAACTCTTTCATGTGAGTCAAACAGCAAAGAAGCCCAGGCACTTCTGTAGCCCTGGGCTTCCTTCAGCCTGGCTCACCTCTTCCTTGCTGTCTTGGAAAACTCTAGGATCTGTGGGGTATAAGCCAATGCTAGAATCTCCATGGGTGGGAGCCCATGGGGTGAGACTGTCCACATTGGCCATCAGAGCATGAAACTGCCACACGGCTGAGCCATGGGGATCCTACGGGGTCCCTAAGAGCAAGGAAAGAATGCCAGGCAGCCCCTTGATGGAAATCCTGCAAGGGTACAACAGATACGTGATCGCGTTATAGAAATGACTTTTCCTGAGCCAAAAGACACAGATGTTTTGAATCTTTGTCTCTAAGAGATACTCCTAAAAAAGCAAATTCTAGAATCTCTGTCCAGCTCAGCTGTTTGTTCCAGCCCTTCTAGCACCTGCTTTGTTTCGAGAGCACCTCAGGTCCTCCGAGTGCTACTCCCAGCTCCTATCTATCCTAAGCTGGTGAGGCTGCCCCACCAGCCAAAGCACCTGCCCGAGCATTGGCCTCTTCCTGCGTCTGCTTCTGTCACCACCCCTCTCCAGCACGTGGCAGGTGACAGAAATTTGCTCTTTTCGAAAGTGTATGGTAAGAAGACAGAGGTGGCTTTTTTCCCCCCTGTTGACTGGAATGCAGCTTTGTGAGCAATTCCATGAATAATTCCATGTTGCCAGATGTGCTTGGCAGCAGCGTGCACACACACACACACACACACACACACACACACACACACGGCTTCTGGGGGCTGATGTGCTGCCAGGCATTTGTGCTGGCCCCAGGATCCTCTCATTGCGGCCTGTCTTGCCCCACAGGCCCTGCTGGAGACGGCACTGACTCGAGTGGTCCTGCCTATGCCCATTCTGGTGCTCCCCCCGATTGTCATGTCCATGCTGGAAAAGTAAGTTGGGCAGCTGCAATGGAAGGGCAAAGGGGGGAGGGGAAGTGGGCCCCGGGGGCCCCAGGGGAGGTACAGGGGATCCCGTGGCAGTGGGCAGGTTGTTTCAGGGGTGGGAAGTATCCTGCCCTTTTGTCAGACTCTCCCAGAAAAGGTGGTGGAATGGTCCTGTGAGAAATGGACTTCTACTGTGCGGGCTGTCTGCTAGGTGCTAGGGATGCCACAGACAAGATTAGTGCCACGCTAGCAGCTGCATGTCCATGTGTGTGCACACCCTCATACCTACACTGCGTACACATGCTTTCCTAGTGATTGGTACGGGGCCATGTGACCCAGAATGTGCTGTTTGTGGTTCGAAGCCTGGATATAGGGCCAGTATCATTCCTTGTAGGCATCCACCTTGAGTAACCTTCCTGCCTCCCTCAGAGGGGCGGAGCTGAGGATGCAGGTCTGTTGTGACAAGGGAACATGGGGCCAGGGGAGATGACTCAGTAGAATAAGCGCTTGCAAGCAAGTGCAAGAGCCTGAGTTCAATCCCCAGTTCCACCAAAAAAAAAAAAAAAAAAAGAAAGAAAGAAAGAAGGGAACAAAACATTAAGATGAAGCATCAGGATTACAAGTTTGAGGTCAGTCTGGACAACTTAGTAAGATGCTCTTTCAAATAAAAAAAGAGGCTGGGGATGTAGCTCAGTCATAGAGAGCCCCTGAGTTTGATTTGCAGAGGGAGGGAGAGAGGGAGAGAGACAGAGTCTATTAATTAATGAGTGTGAAAATGAAAGGTGAGGATTGAAGTGGTGCTGCAGAGAGAGCCTGAGTGGAGAGGGCGGAAGGAGCTAGGCCCTGAGGTCTAGGGTAGACCTAGGAGAATAGACAGTAGGGGAGAGCCCTGAGTGGAGGGGACCTAGAAGTTTAGGGCCTGGCTTGCGTGGGTGATGGTGAGGAGGTGATGGCTGGGAGCAAGACAGGAGAGTTTACAAAAGGAAGGGCTCCCGCAGCAGGCCCGTTATGTGGCCTGCCGACACGGAGGATTCCTGCCTGGTGAGGGCAAAGCCTGCTCACTGGGGCCAGCAGATAGAAGACCCTGTGCAGCTGGCTGGTCATCTTTCTCTCCCTAGAAGAGATTAGTGCCTCTTGGTACCTGAGCAAATTGTGTCAAATTCTGCGATCCAAGGAAACACATCCAGTATGGAAATTTTAAAGGCAAAAATAAACATATCTGAGGAGCACAATCTCTTTTGTGTCCCTGGGCCTTGGATCTATAGCTGTCTTGTGAAATATGATTTTCTCCCAGAACTAACCACTGCAAGTACACATAAGGAAAGGAGGAGGTAGCCGGGGAGATAGCTCAGGGACGTAAGTGCCTGCCCGGCAAGCACAAGGTCCTGAGTTCAATTCTAGTACCCTTCCCCACTAAAAAAGAAATAAGGAGGCAAATATCTTCACAGCTGCTGGATCCTGAACCTCGTAACTGTGAGGCAGGTTCACTGTGCACTGGATACTGGTCCCTTGTGTGATCTGGCGAGATAGAACCCTTTCACAGGGAGCAAAGAAGCTTCAGTATTCACAGGTAGACATCAAAGGATCATGGAGACCCAAGATTTACAGCAAGCTAGTCCCTCTAGGCTTAAGGAAGCCATTCGGAGTCTCGTCTGCCGCCCCGCCCCCCCCCCTGCCCCATGTGACACCGTAGCTGAGGGACCCAGAAAGCACTCTGCCATGTTTTTTTTTTTTACCCCTGGGAAACTGCAATTGCTGGGCTAAAGCATTGCCTGACATCCTGCCCTGGGAGGAGTGGGACAGAACCCCAGCAACCCCAGCTGTTCCTTATATCAGAGTGCTAAGTACTCCAAACAGGAAGAAGTGGTAACCTGGTTCAGCCCAGCCTATCCAGGGACCTGTCCCCTGCAGGAAGCCCATGATGCCTTCCCTGTTTGCATCTGAGTAGATTTGCAGAAAGTGGGACCATGATTAGTGTCCTATTGATTTGGGAGCTAAAACTTGGCTTTCAGAGTCTTGGGAAGTGGTATGGGATGGGTTGTTCTGAACCACCCCAGACTAACAATGCACCTTGTGTCCTGGGTGCTGCCTGGTCTGGCTCAGCTCAGGGTCCAAAGACTCCACTGGGTGAGAGGTTAGGTGACTGTGCTTCTCCTGAAGCTCTGGGGAGGGTCTCTGGCAAGAAGAAAGAGTCTAACCCGAGTTGCTCCATAAATATCAAGATGAATAAGACCTGGTTTACACCCTCAAAGATGTCCTAATCTCACACATACACTGCAGGACTGGGCAGTGAGAGAGGCAGGACAAGGTAGCAGAGTGAGCTGAGACTTCTGGTAGGAAGACAAAACCTAGGCCCACCCATGCCTCACCATTTCCTGCCAATTGGTTGTGGTCCCCTAACTTCTGCCAACCTTAGTTTCTCCCCAGGAAACAAGGACACTGCTCACTGGGGCTATGCATTTCACACCATCCAGAAGCTCTCTGATCCATCACAGGGCCCCACCATGCATGTCACAGAGAGTTCAGCGGCCCTAGCATGGGAGCTGTGCTGAGGAGGTTGGTGGAGGAGGCAGTCCCCACCCTCTGGAGCCCAGGATGGGTGAGGGAGTCCGGACAGCCAGAGAAAAAAGACAAAAGAACACTTACAAAGCAGCCTACTTGCAAATTAATGGAGTGCAAATTAAAACTGAGCTCCAAGTGCTGAAGGAATGCACAGCAATGGGGGAGACCAGCTGTTGTGTGGCAGAGCTGGGACTTGACTTGCTTGCCTCTGGCCTCACTTTATCCTTCGTCTCTAGGAGGAGCACTCTGAGCTCAGAAGCCAGGGCTGCCTGCTAGGATAAGAGAGGTGCCTGCTACAAACTCCACAGTCCTTGGCTCTGAGACTGAAAGGAACAGTCTCCAGTGAGAAGTACAGGGAGCCTTCACCTGTGGCTCAGAGCTGGGTGCCTGGGGGTGGGGGGGCGCAGATGTACACAGGTTGCATCCTCTTGCTCTCCAGGTGGAAGCTGGAGATTGATTTAAGGCTAGGACAAGCCCAATTGATGAAATCTCTCCAACCTCAGAGGCCAGCACCCATGCTGCGTCTGGATGACCATAGCTCACTTCTGGGCCCTGGAGTGCATCCGGAAAAGGCAGGCTGGATCTCAGTCGGGTGGGGTTCAGGTCATACCCTCTGTGGGTCCCTGAGTCCACTCCCCCTTTCTCTTTCCTTTCCCAAGATCCGGGTCTTTCCTTTTTCCAGGCATTTGCACATCTCCATCTGCATATTTTAACTCCCCCAGCTGCCTTTCCAATCCTTCCCTGCCATTTCCCTTTCATTTTCCCCTCCCCCTGCCCTGCTGTGATCCTCTCTGCAGACTTGGGGCTAGGCCTCCTCAGGCACTCCAGTTTGATTACAGCCTTGGGTCTGCCTTTTTTCCTCAGTTGGTGGCATAGGCCTGGGAATTCCTAGGCTCCTTCCTGTAGCCCAGGTGCACCCAGCCACCTCAGGTCACAGGCCACACATAGAGGGATTTATGCAGTGTTCTCTGCCACTCTGGAAGTTCCAGGGTGGGAGCCCAAAGTCTGCCCTTCACCTGCCTGAAGAGAATTTCACTCTTTCTTTCTGTCACTCTTCCCTGCCCTTAGAGACTCTTAGGGGTGTCTCCTGGAACATCACACCCTCCTGTCATTGCCCCTGGAACAGGAGGCAGCCCTGCTTTGCACAGCTTGTGTGCTGCTGCAGGGAGCAGGCCATGTGTTCTACCCTCATAGTTATGCTTGGGAAGTGGATCTGAGCTGAAAGCCATCTCAAGATTGGTCCTACCCTTTGCCCAATCCCTCCATGACTCCCAAGGAAGTGCAGGAGGCCTTGAGCAGATTCCAGGAATGGTTCGGAGCTAGCATGGACCAGAGAGAAAGACAGGGTCCCCACACTCTTGATCCTCTGGAAGCCCCTCTCCTATCCCACAACTCAGGCTTAATTTGACAGCTGGACAAATCTTAGGGTCTGCATCCATGTGAAAGACTACAGGATGGCTCAGCCACCAGGCTGTCACTCCTGTGTGTGACACAGACAGTAACCACAGCAGTAGTGACATAAATACAGAACACTTACTGAAGCCCATGCAGGAGCAGATCCTTTATCTTGCATAAAATTAAGTAACTGACTCTCTATTCCTACCTGAGCAGGATGTCCTGGAATAGGGTTTCTTGGAAGTCTGATCTTGGGATTCCTATTTTAGACTCAAAGGGGTTGTTTAACATGCAGAGTCCTAGGAATCCAGTCACTGGGGGTGCAAGGAGCCTTGGGAGTCTGCCTAAGTTATTCCAATGCACCCAAAAGTCTGGAAACTGCTGCTCCTAATTTTGCTGTTGGCTCAGGGCCAGGTATTCTGGGGATTCTTATCCCAGGAGATAAGATGAGGGCTGCTTGCCTCCATACTGTGGGCCTGGCCCAAGGGAGCTATGTTAGTCAGCTTTCCATAATTGTAACAAATACCTCAGATAATTATAAAGAGAAAAGGTTTGTTATGGCTCATGGATTCAGAGATGCAGTCCATGGTTGATTGGCCCCATTTCTCTAGTCTGTGGAGGAAGCAGATCATGGCAAAGGATCAGAGAGAGAGAGAGAGAGAGAGAGAGAGAGAGAGAGAGACAGAGAGAGAGACTGGCCATGTTCCCATTGACTTGCAGACCTTCTGCTAGGCCCCATCTGCAGTAGGCAAGCACCCTACCACTGACTGCCACAGCCCCCTGAGTAGCTGGGGCCCGTGGGTGTGCTCAGTCATCCCCAGCTTTAGGTCTCACCTCTTAAGGCTTCCAGGAGCTCCTAGTAGCACCACACTGGCGAAACCAACTCTTTAACACATGGGTCTTTGGGGGACATTTACAATCCAAACCATGTCAGCGGCTTCTTGCCTCTGTTCATGCCAGGAACACTCCAGTGGGTAGGGGCAGGAGCCCCTATTGCAGCCCCTTCACACCAGGAGTTTTTCATAGGGAGGCCGATGCAGAGGTCAGATTTAGTGCCCATTTGACCTACCCTGGCAAGTAGACCAGCTTTACGGCATGCTGGGCCCCTCGTGCCTCCACTGCTGGGCCTGCTGGCTCATGCACCACTGGAAGCTCCAGTGAGCATGGTGAAGGTGCGCTCACCAGCAGCTGTGGTCCTAGCTGTGTGGCCCCCATTTAGTCCTGGCGCTGGAACACCCAGGGCCCCGGAGGGAGGGTTTTCATGCCCTCCTCCAATCCAGAGAACTCACCTTCAAAGCCTGCCACATCAAGTGGGGCCACATGGGGCAAGAATCAAAAAGTCCTGGACATGGGGGCCAGGATCAGCGGGGGGCAACAACATTCACAGGGAATCAGGAGTCCGGGGAGCAGCAGCAGACTTGGCCTGGGCCCTGGGCACATCCCTGCCGGCCTCTGTGGCTCCTGCATTGAAGCTGATGAGGTAGCCACTGGGATGTCTTCTGCGCCCACACCTAGGACAGCACCATCCTTCTGGACTGTGTATGTACACGTGTGTGCGCCTTGTTTCCTCTGTTGGATGGTCTGGTTTGAGTGCTGTTTAATTGTCTTCCCCTTCTCTCCCCAGCAGCAGGGACGACCGGCCCCCTCCGTTGTTCCTCACACGTATGGCCTTCTTGACCTAGGGCCAGACGGGGTAGCTGGTGACTGGCATCCCCACAAGTGCTTGTTTATGATTCGAGTAACTAAGATTTGACCAGCAGTGTCCTTCATGCCTGGGCCCGGGAGGAGGCGTGACAACTGGAGACGGCCCCGAAGACAGAAGTCTGCTGTATCTGTTTAGCTAGAGGCTGGCACTGGCCACAGAATCAGATTGCCCCTTCCCTGAGACTAGGTAGGACCCAGCAGGACGGCTGGTAGCCAGCCCGCACGTCTTCAGGTGTTCAAGCCTCACAGCTTCTCCTCTCTCCCACAGGACAGCTCTCCTACAGGCGCGCCCCCGGCTGCTCCTGCCGGTGCAAAGCCTTGTGTGCCTGGCGGCCTTCGGCTTGGCCCTGCCGCTGGCTATCAGCCTCTTCCCGCAGATGTCAGAGGTCAGTGTGCATCAAGGGCAGGGGAAGGAGGGGCACAGTCGGGTCATTTGTTACCAAAGACTTACCCATTGCTGATTTCTTTAGCATTGTGCTAGGTGTTAGGGTTAGAGCCATGAGGCTGGCCAGGCTGTGGACTCAGAGCTGAAGGTCTAGCAGTAAACACAAGGATGAAATTAGGACTAGCAAATGAAGTTAGAGGAGGACTAGAATAGAAGATGCTCATCTGGACATGGAAAGGGACGGCCTGAAGAAGTAGAGTTCCCCAGGGCCTGGAGCCTGGGCTGGAGCTGGCCAGGTGAGAAGGGCTGGGGCTCACATGAGCTACGGAACAGGTAGTGTGAAGGTGCTCCCAAGAGCAGAGCGAGGTGCGATGGGCCAGGGAAGGGGAGCTGGGGCCAGTGTGGGGTGGGGGGATTGTGGTGGCCAAAGTGGAGCAGGTAGATGTGGTACTGAGGACCATCCAAGGCAGGACCACAGATTCCTGATTTTGAACAGCCTCTAGAGCTATGTTGTGAGGCTGGGTTGGAGCTCTGGAGGAGAAGGAACCATCAGGAGGCTGTGGCGGGCATCCAGTGAGAGATGATGGCAGCTTGGACCAGGCTGTTGGCAGTGGGCATGAAGAGAAGTGGGGCCTTTGAGAGAGAGTTGGGTGGCCGCTTCATCAGGATTTCTTGAAGAACTGCATGTGGTGGGAAGGGAGGGAGCCAGCAGAATGCACGTCTGGCTTTCTGGTTTTGAAAGCAGAAGGCAAATATAGGTACTACTTAAAAAGATGGAGACACAGCAGAGGCAGGGTTGAAGGAGGACAGCATGTGGAGTTGGGTGGACCCATGGGTGTGAAGAGCCTGCGTGGCATATGCAAATGCAGATGCTCGGTGGGGAGTTGGCTCTGGGGCTGGAATGCAAGGGAGAGGGCTGGGCTCAGGAACACAATTCAAGGCCACCAGGGTAAAACCAGTATTAGTACAGACAGAACCAGGTGAGTATGACCATGGGCAGGCGGACCCTCTGAGCCCGTGAGGTTGAGGAGCACCTGTTACCTTCAGACAATGAAGACAAACCCTGCACCCAAGGGGTGAGAGCCAGGGGAGAGGGGGTTCTGGCGTGGAGGAAGAAACAGGACCATAGCTAGAATAGACGTGGTATCCAGAGAGTTTTTATTTATTTACTTTTCCCTTTGTCCACTGGGAAAGACTGGATTTGTGTACACTGAAAAGGGAAGTACCAGGAGGGAAACTGGGGACTGGTAAGGAAGAAGGGAGGGAGCAGTGCACAAACTAGGGGTCAGCCTTGGCCTGGCGCGAGCCCTCTATCCACGTTAGCAGATAGGGCAAAGTAGGGGGCAGGCGAAGTGGGGTGGGGAGATGAGCAGAAAGCCCTGCAGAAGAAGCCAGTCCACACAGGTGGAGAGAGCGTGTGGTATGCGGAGTACCCCGGCCCTGGAGAGGCACAGGGGTGGTGAGTGTGGAGTTCGGCCAGATTGGACTCTCTTCTGACTGTGCTTCAGCAGAGGGCCACAAGAGGTAGTAGGATGATGGGCCAGGGCTCCTGAAGGGGACTTGGGGAAGGTGACAATAGGGGAGGATGGTGAGGCCTAGACGGAGGGCCAGTGCAGACCCAGCCTCCAGGCCCAGATCCCATCCAGGCAAGCCAGGGCAGGCACCTGGTATGTGATAAGAGTTGTCACCTATCTCATGGTACAGGGCTCAGCTGTGCCATGAGGACAGGGATACCCCACTTCCTAGAAAGCCCAGCCTGGATGCCAGTTTATGTAGAAGTTTTGAATGAGAATATTCTCAGGGATCCCTGGATAGGCATCCCTGAGGGGCTGGGTCCTTGTTTGTCTCTGTGTAGCCAGCCTGAGCCCAGTGTTCTAGGTGAGGTTCTGAGCACCCCACATGCTTAGAGCAGTTGTACTTAGAGCTGCAGGTACTTGTAGGGGAGGAACCCAGGGCAGAAAAACCCAGGACACTGAACCAGAGCCTACCTACCCCAGCTGCAGGGATTTCCAGATCTCTTGGCTCTGTTAGGAAATGCCCAAAGCAGCCTTGGGGCCAGCCCAGGTCAGGGAAGCCAGGTGCCAAATGGAGGCATAGTCCCCATTCCCAGGGCAGAGAGGTGGCCCAGTAGCAGCTGCTGTGCCTCATAGAAGCTCCATGTGAAAGTCCAGCTTCTCTGATGCCTACCCCTGTCCAAATAACATGGAATATAGTTTTTCTAGGTATCCAACCAAAGTCCTCTTATCACAACCCAGGCCTCTTTCTCTAGATGGGGAAGAATATAGTCATTGCCTAATAGCTCTTTGTTCTTGGGGAAGGGAGGGTAGGAGCATGAATTTCAGGGCTACTTGCTCAGTTGTGCCAATCTCAGAAGAATGCAGGCTACCATGGGCATCATAGGGTATTTTGAGGCCTGTCTGTTACCTAGAGCACTGAGGCCATCAGCCAATGGCTGAGAGGACCTCCTGCTCCCCCATCTACCCTACCAATTAATTCTAACGAGGTGCTTCTTCTTGCCATACTGGGATCATGTCTCACATCCCAGAAGCAGTGGGATTTGCCTTAATAAGTCTGGACTTGCTTGGGCTGACCCAACCTTGCCAAAAGTCACCAACGCTGTCAGCAGAAGTAATCACGGAAACACTAATTGATTAATTAGGATACTTGGAGATCAAGTTTAGGAACTGGTTCCTAGAATGGCTGGCCTGTAGCAACTGCTGTGGCTTCTAGATGGTGGGGGAAGAACTTCAATACCCTCTTCAGTTCTTGAGCAGGAGCTTGTTTGTTCTTTTCAAATCAGTATTCCTGGGGGGATGGCTCAGTAGAATAAGTGCTTCCCTGGCAAGCTCAAGGGTCTGAGTTTAATTCCCGGTTCCACAAAAAAAAAAAAAAAAAAAAAAAAAAAAAAGGGCGGGAACAACCTACTCGGGACCCCCTCCTGTCCTTCTCCGACAGAAGCTTTTCTATCCAATAAAGTTTTTCCTCAACAACAACAAAAAATTACGGCCTATTAAAATGACACTGATGGTCAAATTGCAAATAATAATAATAATAAATCTACCTTTACTAAGCATCTACTAGGGCAGGCAGTGTGCTGGGAGCTGTCCTCCTAATGTCCTTCAAGTCCAAAGTATTACTGAATATTAAGAGATATTAATGAAACAATTGGATGTGTGCAACTGTGGCTTTGAAATAAGGAACCTTCTAGAAATAAGGAACCTTTGGCACACAGGGGGTACTTGAAGCCAAGGAGAGGGTGAGATTGCTGTGGGAGGGGGACATGCCATCAAGAAAGAAAAGGACAGCCACCCATTCAGGACCCTTTTTATCCCTCAGGAGCTATTCCTTCTCATAATCCTATTCTCCATTCATTTCCACCAATAAATTTCCCTACTCTTAAAAAAGCAAAAGAGGAGAAATGAGCAACCAGACCCAGGGGGAGAATCCTGGGTGGAGAATATTTCTGGTGAGCAAGGACACAGGCATTTCAGAGTGAGTTACCACAGAGAGAATTTGTGGGGCTGATAAAACTTGATGACTAGGTGATGTAGCTATACATAGCGGTCTAGGAGGCACAATGGCAGTTTTCTGACTTTATTCAGAGCTTAGAGATAGGTAAACATGGGAGATCAGAAAAAAATGTCTACTCATTGGTGTTCTGGGAAATGGGGGATGGGAGCTTAGCAAAGAGGGATGGCCCATAGCCTGAGGTGGGAAGCCATGGCTTCAGGGGTCCTTGGGTCCAGTGGGTAGGGAGTCCTAGCTTGCTTGCTATAGCAGGGAACTGGAGGGTCCTCAATATGCTTTGTTTAAAAATGAGGAAACTGAGGCCCATTAAGTTTGAACACCTTGCCTGAATTACATTGCTGGTAATGGTGGAGCTGGCTTAGTACTCAGGCAGAAAGATTCTATAATCCCCCTCAGCCTATCCACTCCTCACTGTAAAAAGAGGCCGGTGTATGGCCCAGATCCCTCATGGGATACTTATCACACTTACTGACCCATAGAACATTCCAGTGAAGACTAGAATGTGTCAAGTACTCCCCAGGCCTCCTGGTCTTCACAAGGAATTGGTGTCCATGATCACAGGGACTTGCTGGAGTCTTCATATTGGTTTTCTGAGAGCTGAGGTCAGAGTGTGGCAGCCCAACAGATGACTTGTGTGAGAACTGGAGAACGGGGTCCGGCCTTCTTTTTGGACTCAGTCCCATTGCCTGTGCAGGGAGCATGAAGTCTCCTCCAATGGGTCCTGTAACCCAGGCACACTTGGCCAGGGTTAGGCATGAGCAGGCCTAGTCACACCTGGAATCCCCCATACCGACTGAGAGTACTTTCTCTTCTTGTAACTGGTGTAGCTACTTGACTTCTGGTCTCTGAGAGCCTCCATTGCAGTGGTTGAAGCAGAAACTCAAGGTCTCTCGTGTGGTGGGGAAGATTGCTCTTGTGCATGCTTTAGTTCAGGTAGGTCGTAGAGACCTCCTTGGGTCATGATGGGACTTGATTTGTGATGGCCTTTCTAGTCATCTTCTCTAGGGATTGGAGCTCTGAATTCTAGGCCTCTATGGCTGTCTTGACCTCCCCTCCCCGCACCCACTCACATACACCTGTGCCTCAATTCCCTCAAGGAGGTCCAGAGTCCAGTCTGTGCATCCTTGGGCTTGGCTGCCACAAGAGGCTGAATAGGGTGATGGCAAATGTCCCTCTAGCTCTGACAGCTGGTGCTCCCTACCTGGAAGCACTTCCAGTCCTGTTTAATGAACCTCGTGTCTCTTGGGAGCAAGCAGCAGTCCCTTGGCCAAGCCCTTTCCCTCCGCCCTGCCTCTGTTTTTGCTTCTGTCCTTCTTTGTGCCTCTTCCTTCCTGATTCCTCTCTGGTCTGTCCCCTCATCCCCACCCCCCACCCCCACTGTTCCCCTGAGAGCTGAGGGGCTGGGGAACAGGGCTGCACATACAAGCCGGAGCTATTGTTCGACAATCTGTTTTTGTCTTCATCTTGTTGGCAGGCGGCAGGAGAGGAGCAAAAGGTTAATGAGGCACTGTGAACGGGCTGCGGCGGGCGAGCCAGCGTGGTGACAGGGAACTAATTAGGAGCAGTTTAACAGGAGGAAAAAGTGAAATCTCCTCTTCACCAACTGTCAATAATTAGCTGATTTGGTGAGGTTGAAATGTGTCCACAGAAGGTGGGGCTTGTCTGGGGAGGAGTGAGCTTGGGGAGTGGGGGCACCCAGGGGCAAGGCCCAGCCCCTAGGTGGTGTTGGGGCAGGGGCTGTGCTGTCTCCTGGGCCTGCCCTCTGTCCCTCTGGCTATTATCCCTTGGCATAGTCCTTGAATCTTAATGTCAGAACCCTCAGTCTACCCAGCTATAAGTTGGAACTAAGTTTCTTCCTGGTGCCACTGGGTAGGATTCTGGAAGTGGAAATACCAGACGTAGTCCAGGTGCTAGAGTCAGGAGAGAAATGGCAGCTCTGTGAGTAATGTCTCATCAGCCTTCCTGGCCCGCCCTGCCCTGCCCTGCCCTGCAGGTGTGCCCTTTGGGCCACCCTCTGGGGGCAAGCCTGGCTTGTGAACAAGTGCCAAGTACAAATAGGCAGGCCTTAGCCACCCTCATGTTCCCCTGGGCCCACAACCAGCTGCTTTAGGGACCTGGTCAAGGGTGAGGGAGAGGGGAGATCAGGTTGTGTTCCTATGGGCTGAGGCTGAAGATAGAGGCTCTGTGCTAGTGTTTCTTTGCTGCCCTGACTGCAGGGGCCTCTAGGGAAGGAGTCAGGTTCACTAGCCAGGAGGATTGTTTCCGGTTTGGCCTGTTTGTGCTGTCAGTTGTCTCTTCCTTTGTTGGCCCCTGGCCTTTGACCTTCCTGACACCTCAAGAGAAGATGCCTCCTCCCCCTCCACCAGCTCTGCTGAACACCTTGACGGGAAGAAGAGTTAAGAGCCCTCAGGGCTTCCTGCTCTAAGCCTCCATGTTAGCACCGTCAGCCCCAGACCCCTTCCTTCTCAGCCTAAGTAAGCCTTCTTCCCCTCAGCTCTGGAGTGTCCTGGGGACTTGGAAATGTGCTCTGAAGAAGGTTGCTGCCCTTCCCATGTCCTCAGCATCAGTCAGGAGACCTGTCTCCCCTGGCCACAGAGGGTGGCTCCTGGAAGCCACACCCATGTGTAGGTGAGGAGTATGCATCCACTCCACTCCCTGTGCCTGCCTGTTCTCTTTAGTTTCCAAGGCTGAGAAACAGGTGCACCCTGCACATGTGGAAGGAGAACGTGTTTGCCTCAGTGGGTACTGAACCTCCACCCCTCATGAGCCCTGAGGAAAATAGTGGTTTAATGAACCAGTTTAGCTAGGTGGCTGTGACTCATCCCAGAAGCCAATGTCTCTCCAGTTTGTCTCCCTTTCTCTGAGGGAGTATTTGAACTTCACAGCAAGTCTGGGTAAGATCTGGGATTTGCCTCATATCCTCTTGCAGGCTGTTCCAGGACTGGCTTCTCCTAGGGACTCCTTCTTGCTGTGACCTCCAGGATCTGTCACATGTCACATGTGCAGTCCCCTCTCCTGCCTCGGGACAACCGTCCTCTATCCCGCCCTGAGACACAGAGTTTCCTAAGTCCAACAATTTGTATTCTCTACATGCCTAACAACACGGCTCATGTGGGTTCACACTGACTTTGTTGGCGCCTGTTTTCAGGTCTGGTACAAAGCCAGAGATACAGTCTGAGGAGCATTATGTCCTCCTGAGTCCACCGTGGCTTTCACTGTCCCCCCTGGAGGGACCTCCTCCTGTCCAGCCTCAAATCCATCTCCTACTTTGCTTGGAGATGTTTGTTTGGGGTTTTTCTCATTTACTGCTTTAATCAGTCCCTACTGAACTCCAAAGCAGGCTATTTTTGCCTTCAGAAATCTGCCGCCTCCCCGCCCGCTGCTTTCTTGGAGTTTGCCCACAGGACCCCCCAGGAGGGACGAATGGGGATGGCAAAGCCACTCAGAGCCCAGGAACGCCAACGCCACCTGTCATGTTGCCTGTTCCCCACACCCCCAGCCCTTGCATGTACACAGACACACAGACACAGACATGCGCACGCGCACGCACACACACACACACAGAGGCATACATGCATATTCGCGTACATGAGCATGCACACACTCTCAATGACAGGCCCCAGCCAGGCTATCTCCCAGCCTGTCTCTCCCAGCCTGTCTCTCCCAGCCTGTTTCCCCCAGTTCTCCCTCTCTCAGGACATTCTAGGCCACCTCAGTAAATTCAGGGCTGAAAAGAAGCTTGGTTGGGAGAATTTTCTGTTGAGAAGATGGAAGCATGGATAGGTGCAAACCGTTTTGAACATGGCTGGCCCGTAGCAAGAGCTCAGCCTTGAGAGAAGCGCCAACTGGACAGGCCCTGGGCACCGGCATGACTGCGGGCCCCGTGTGGGGATTCTACACCTTCAAAAGGCTCCCCCATCTATTCCTAGATTTTATACTCATTCTTAGCACCAGGAGGTAGAAAGTTTTCCCACTGTACCTGTAGGGGGACAGAGTCCCTGAGTCTTAGAAGATAGGGGACAGAGAATGATTTTGAGATTGGTCCAGCAGAGGGCACCCAGGAATAGTGCAGTGCTCCAAAATGAAGAGGGGGGCTCAGGACCTTGAACGGGTAGGCAAAGCATGGAGGAATGCAAAGAGAAAGAGGAGCCCCTGCTCCTGTCCAGTTCGGTTTGCCTGTTAACGAAGACCATCTGAGTAAAGCAAGGGGCATGGAGCTGTCCCGAGTGGCTCACAATGGGCTGCGCTGTGAGACACCTGGGCACACACCTGGTCTCATTTAGGGCCATGAGATAAGGATTAAAAACAAGTGCTGGGGGCTCCAGAGGTGGCAGCAGTGCATTTGATGTGGGAAGATCGGGAAGGCTTACAGGAAGAGGCAGCTCCAGAGGAATAGGATATATCCTGGCCTCTGGCCTCAAACAGATGAGCAAAGAAAGGTAGCTGGTGGGAAAGGAACCCAGATAAAGTCCCAGAAGGCCTTGTGTGTCCAGCCAAGGAGTCAGCTTCATTGAGAAGGCCTGGGAGCCCAGAAGCAGTGTCAGAAGCCTCCCTAGCTCCCCAGTCTTCCAGGGTGGGGCCTGCGCATGTGTGTATGTTTGAGCAGGACCTGGCACTGCCCAGCCCTGGCGCAAATGTGGACGTGGCTGATTGGTGAGCTCATCCCAGGCCTGGCAGAGGCCTTAGTCACAAAGTGTCTGTCTGGGCTTTTGGAACCCTGTCATTGTGGCCACCACCTGCAGACCCTCAGAAGCTCAGACCCCGAGCCAGGCATAGGAAATGGCTTTGAGCTGTGTCACGGGGTCAGGCTGAACTCCCCACCCCCAGCCCTTTGTCTTTGAAAAGGAAGCCAAAAAAGCCAGCAGCAGAAAGGCCAGGAGGAGGGAGGGCTTTGTAGTGGGTAAAAACCCCTCAGAGCGGCACGGCCTGGGGGATCCAGTTTCCTGTTTATGTCTCTGTACCTTAGCTCCAGGTTCAAATATGTAAACTATCCACTGGCCCTGGCTGCAGGTGTGTGTGCTCCCAGGCTGCGAGGCAGAGGTGCCCCGAATGCATTCCTGACTCTGGCCCCCCACCCTTAATGAGCCAGCCCAGAGACAGGTAAATAGCTCAAGGTTAACCCTTCCCAGACCACAGAGAAAGGCTACAGGGCTCTTCTAGGGATCCAAGACAGCTGGACCTTTGGGGGCTCCACCTGTGGGGACATGGCCTGGGAGGGATAGCAGGGGCTGAGTTGGGTCCGCAGGATGGAGTTGGGGCTCTGGTACAGGAAGACTAGGAGGGTGGGAGCCAGGGTGCAAGTCCTGCCTGAGGAGGGCAGGCTTAACAGGGTGACATTGCTTATGTCATGGTAGGCTGGATGTGGGCCTGGCACCCACAGTCAGCCAGTGCTGGTTAATAACCTCAGCTTTAGCCGGGCGTGGTGGCGCAGGCCTGTAATCCCAGCACTCGGGAGGCTGAGGCAGGTGGATTGTTGTGAGTTCGAGACCAGCCTGAGCTACAAAGTGAGCTCAAGGCCAGCCTGAACTGCATAGTGAGACCCTGTCTAAAAAAGACAAAAAAAGAAAAAAAAAAAAACAAAAAAAACCTCAGCTTTGCAGTGGTCCCTGCAGCCTCATCCTCTAGGGCTCTGGCTCCCCATCCCAGAGACCCTTTACTCTCAGATCCTCTGCCACATGCTCTCTGGTGCCTAGGAGGAGCCCAGAAAGAGGTGGGCACAGCTTCTTGCCTGCTCCAGCCTAGGCCCAAGGCACCCCATCCTGTAGCTGCTCCTTGCCCAGTTTCTTCCTCTTCACCTTTGCCCAAAGAAGGTCTCTCAGCACCAGTCCATGGTCAAAACCAAGGCACTGTCTTCCGAGCCCCAAGGCTCTGTCTTTGGAGTTGGTGCTGTTGCCCTGCTGTACCTGCTTTTTCTTTGAGCCTTGGCCTGTCCCTCCACAGCCTCCACCATGAGCCACAGTGGCCACCGCATTGTTTCTCCTGCTGCCAGCGTGGCCTATAAAACCAACCTTTACTTCCTGTCCTTTCCAATAGCAGGGGACCCAGAGAGAATAGCATTCTCCCTTTGTTCCTGCTTTGAGACCCTGAACCTGGCAAAGGTGGCAGAAGGCAGCCTCAGTGCCCAAATCACACTTGCTGCCTCCATTCCACAGGGCCAGGTGGGCCCTGGATATGATTTCTTAGGCGAGCCTGGGCTTCCCCTACACACATTGGAGAGGTCACTTCCATGAAGGCCTCTTTATTATTGGTTACATGGTTGGAAATAACAGATCTGATCAAGCAGGTAGTAAGGGTTCCCTGCCCTGGCTTCCCCTAATGAACCCAACCTCAAGGACCTCCCACAGTCCCCAATACCCATGAGAGTTGAAAGTGACAGACCACTGGGCCTATGCCTAACTCTTGCTGGAGAGTTGGAGAGGACCTAACCAATGGCTGGCTCAGTTGCCTCTGGAAGGGGGAGTCTGCACTGACTGGGGCTTGGGAAACCCAGGCCGCAAGAGCCCGTCATAGTCCAGTTGCCAATGCCAAAGCTTCTGAGCCCTAAAGAAGCCACACTCAGGAAACTATTTGCTGGTGACCGTGGCTGCTCTGTTCCTTGGAACCCTCTGTTACTGCTTCTGAGCCTCACGCTGGTCCCTGGAGACCAAATCAGGGCCTCATCTCCCCACCACCCGCCCCTTGAATGTGCCTGTTCCCGAGGCCCTGGCTCCCACCCTTCCATCTGCTCTCCTGGGCAAGCTCCTCCACTCTGGAGGCTCTGGCTCTGCTCACACTTCCAGGCTGTCTCTCCTGCCCAGAGCCTAGAGCCCAGAGCCCTGGGCCCATCTGCTTCGCAGTCCTCTGTTGGGGAACCCACAGGTGCCCCACCCTCAGCGTGGCCACCCTGAACCCGTCCCTTAGCCCATCCCCTCCCATACTCCCTCCTCTGAGCATGGCATCGCCAGCCACCCCAGCTCCTGAGCTAGAATTAGGAGTCATCCAATGCACAGTCATCCTCCACACCTCCCTCTCACCCCCACGTGGGATTGGTCATCAACTCCTATGGATTTCACCCCCAGGAAGGATCCACAGTGTACCCTCCCATCTGCCCCCACTGATAGCAAACAAGGCGGAACCCAGCAGCTCCCTGACTCCAGCAGCTGCTCCCTGGGGAGCTTCTCTACCCTATCACTGAGCCCTCTAGTCTAACTTCCCCACCTCCATTATTGAAAAGACCTTTCTAACTGGATTAGAAACCCTTCCATGGCTCCCTGTTGCCCTCAGAAAAAGGCTGATGCCTTCATGTAGCCTACAGGGTCCTGCCTGTCTTGGCCTCCATTTCCTGTCACATTTCCAATAAGCCCAACATTGCTTCATACCCTAACTGCCCCTGCTGGCCAGCTAAAGCTTTGTCCTTCACCCCACAAGTTTTTTTTTTTTTTTTTTTCTATCCTGTCTTATCAAATCCTTTATTTTCTTCCTGCCCACCTCCTCTGAGAAGTCTTCCTTCCTGATCTTTTCATCAGTAAGTGGTAATCCCGAGCCACTCTTCATTTTCCCTGCCTCTTGTCTCTGGGGCATCCATCTGCTTCAGCTCACTGACCCCTCCCCTGGACTTGAAGTTCATGAGGGCCAGGGCCGCTCTCCATCTCTGTGCACTCAGCCCCAGACGCGGAGCTGTAGGCCATGTACCTGGACTGCCCTAGTGAGGCAGCTCTGTCCCCAAGCCTGCACCCCACTGCACCACAACTACTTTCTCCCAGAGCCTTCCCACTGCCTACATCTCTCCATTCTTCCCTCCTACCTGCTGGCCTCAACTCAGAGGGGCCCTAGGGGAGCCTCAGGTCCAGGAAGGGGCAGCATCTGTGTACCCCAGGCCCGTGTGCTCCAGGGAGTCGACACCACGGGCCGTGGCCCTGGGCCGTGGTCCTCCGCCCCCGTGCTGAGCAGCCTCTCTGATTTTAATGTAGGCCTCAGTGCTTCAGTGAAAGCCGGCATGGGAAGTTGCTAATAATGGCACTAAAATAAAATATGCTACATCTGTTATGGGTAGCAGAACAAAATTAGCTGCTCACACCTCTGACATCCAAGATGTCTTAACTTAAAATACTCCTTGGCTTACTTTACATCATTTACTGATTATATTTAAAAGAAATACAATTTTGCAATTACTGGTTCTTTCCAGTGTGTTATCTATGCATCATTTTCCTTTTATGTTTATATATTTCTCCTTCATTAGTGCAGTCTGAAGGGTGATTAGGATTCTTCAAACATTTTACAGAGGTTAAACGTTGATTAAGATTTAATTATTACTGTAAATAGCTTGGAATGACATATGGTGCAAAAGCCTGACATATGTGCATTTGAATAAATGAAGTGCTATTTCCCAGGATGCCTCAGTAGCTGTTTAACAGCTTTCCCGAAGGGTTATGTTACACCTCATGGTAAGATTGCTGGGATGTTATATTTTGTTGGTTTTTGCAGCTGAAAGCTAAGAACAGTTTTCCAGTTTTTTAAAAACATTGAATATTTTAAATACCTAAATTGTTTTGCACAAATTTTTGCTAATTTGTCTAACTAGGTTAAACATTTTCAAAAGCATTTAGATTTTTAAGCGTGGGCGCTGTGCATTGTGTCAGTGGCAGTGTAGGGAAGAGGGGAACCGATGGAGTGGAGGGGACGCAGGGTGGAGGGGACTCGCGCCAGCAGAGGGAGGGAGGGAGAAGGTGGTTTGAGGCAAGGGATGGGGATGAGGCCTGGGTCCTGAGCCTAGCTCTCCTTGTCTGTTTGGCCATACCAAGTAAAGCATTGGTATTGACGTATCAGGAATGACAGGGGAAAGGGTCTCCCTTTCCCAGGATCCCACCACAGTCACCAGCTCCAGACCTTACCAAACTCTCTCTTGTCTGGACCTTGACCTGCGTGGCCTGGTCTTGACTGAGCTCTCTGGAGGCCAGCCTCATCTGTGCCACCTTCTTCCTACTTCCCAGGGTCGCCATGTCTTAGCACATGGCAGGTGCCAAGGACCAAGTTCAGCAGAGCTGAGTGGCACAGACCTGACGGTGCTGTGACCCTGCCCAGGACAGGTGTCTGGCTGAGTCTCCTGACTGATGAAGCACCTTCCTCCTCAGCCCCGTTAGCGTGGGCCAAGGCACCCGTACTGGTTTAGTCCCTGGAGCCAAAGACCAGCATCTGGTCTCCAGGGACCCCTCATCTCACAGTGCCAGCTATCTCTTTTGTTTTCACGCATTTGTTCCTTAAAGATACCAGCACTGTGCTAGGCCCTGAAGACACTGGAGTGCGTCAGGCCTGCACATCCACTGCCTTAGGGAACTTGTGATCTCACGTGGAAAGGAGGGGGGTGAGTGAATATCAGTCCCAAAACAATGTGGTATCACTTGGATATGAGAAGTGCAGGAGGCTTCAGGGCCAGGGGGTGACGTGTTCAAACTGAACAATAAAAGATGTCTACAGCTGAGCTATGAAAGTCACTGAAGATGGGGGCAGATGAGGTGGAGGTGGGAGTGGGGTGGGAGGGCAGCTGTGTCAGAGGGGACCGATCAGGCAGAGCTGGAACAAGAGGGGAATAGCACAGTGTGTCCAAGGAAGTCCAATTTAGTGCATGTTCTCTAGTAGAAGGGGAAAGGTGTTGAGGGGTGGGCAGGAGTGAGGAGAGTGTTGGACTGTGAGTTTGGATTTGGCCCCCGAGGACAGTAGGGGCCGTTGAGCCATTTTATAGTGAAGAGAGGCACAACCAGACCTGAGATTTAGAAGGCAGGCGCTGGCCATGTTGGGGAATGAACTAAAATGGATGAGAACTGGAGGGAAAGAAGGAAAGGGGTTGGGGAGGCCCCAGGGCTTTCAACCAGAATGTTATTGGGTTGTGGTACATTTCCCCAAGAAAGGGGACAACTGTAGCTGGAAACATCTCAGATATGGGAACCCAGGGTGCCCAGCTAGAGCAGTCCCCCAAGGACCCTGAGAAGTGACTGGTGGATATTGCCAAGTGAAAAGTGGCAGTGACCTTGAAGAGGAAGACTCTGGTAGAGGGCGATGGGAACAGAAGAAGCCAGATTTGCTGTGGGTTGGGAAGTCAGTGGGAGGTGAGGAGGTGAACAAAATCAGGACCGACAGTTCTTTAAAGAGATATGGTGGCTGGGGAAGAAAGGGACGAGGCAGTGCTAGGGCCTGCCATGGGGAGAGGGAAGTGGTGTTCAGACCAAAAGTTCTTATCGAGGATGGGCACAAGTCAGTGGACAGCTGAGGTGAGAAGAGGAGGGCACCAGGAGGGAGCTACTACCAGGCTAGGGGGTGGGGGAGCCTCTGCCACTGCCTTTCAAGGGGAAGGGTGGGGGCACAGGTGGGCACAGGGATGTCATAGGAAGTTGAATGAGGAGAAGCTTGGGCCTCCCCTCTGGCGCCTTCTGCTTCTTTCACTGAAGTAAGAAGGCTCATGGGCATAGGAGTGGGGGGCTGAAGGTGGTGTACTCAGGATGTGCACAAAAAGGTAAGGATGGAGAAAAGGAGAAGGAGTAGAGTAGACAGTGGGGTGGGGCAATGCCGTTGCCAGTTGCTAGAGGGTCCAGCTAGAGTCAATTTTGAATGGTCTGCATTGGGGTAGTCACAAGTTAAGTACAAAAATGATAGATGCATGATTGGGGCCTCCACAGCAGAGCTTCTACACCCAGGCCTGGAAGGACCCTTGGGTCAGGGAGAAGCTAACATGCTCCTCCCTGGGTCTGGGTTGGAGAAAGGAGGTCAAGACCAAGTGGAGAGGAACCTGGAGCCTCAAGTCTATAGTCTAAACATGGACAGGAGCAGTGGGACTGGGGTGCTGCTGTGAGGGACTACTAGGGTGGAGCTTGGCGGGTCTAGAGAGTTGTCGTAAGAGGGCGAAAAAGAGTCCCAGAGATGAGGGATACTTAGCATTCAGAGGGTAGAGTGTGGGGTGTTCGCCCACATGGATGCGTTATGAGAAGAGGCCAGACGGGGCTGTCAGTGATGCTGAGCTCCCATGGTGACGTCTTGCTAGAGAAGGAAGTTGTGTCACTAGGCAGGAAATATGGCTCTGGCTGGGGGTGTGGGGCAGCAGAGAGGCAGAATTATGGCCATAGAGTCATCTTGACTGCTGCTCCAGTACCCCTTTCCCACTCTCCACCTTTCTTCTTTCTGTTCTTTTTCCTCAGATTGAAACATCCCAGTTAGAGCCTGAAATTGCCCAGGCCACAAGCAGCCGGACAGTAGTGTACAACAAGGGGCTGTGAGTGGTAGTTGGCCGGCCTGGGGACAGCACAGTGTCCAGGCCAGTGAAGAGTTGGGGGCAGCAAGAGTTACACAGGCTGCACCAGCATGGAGGGGCAGGCGGAACCCCACCAGGCCTGGGCCACCTGGGGACACTCAACCTACAGTGGTAGGAGACTAACCCATTCACCTTTTAACATAGGTAGGAGAGAGGAATTCTGACACATTTCCTATATAAAAGCATCAAGTGCATTTCTGGGCCTTAGGTGGGGTTGTCAAAACTCCACTCAGCACAATTATGTGTGAAGCTATAAAACTAGGAATGCCCATGGGGTAGACATAGGATTCTTTTATACTTTTGTTTCTTTGTTTTTCTTTCTTCTTCTTTTTTTTTTAATCAGAGTCAAATCTGAGCCTTGGTTGAAGCAGACCAGAAGTGGCGGGCACACGGGTATTGGGAGCCATTGTAAGCCCAGGGACTGGGTTGTTTTGGGGGCCTGGCTGGTAGATGTGGGGTATTTGAGTAGCCAAACCACAGTGAGAAAGGGCAGAGAGGTGATTTGCACTCCACAGAATGAACTATGCCTCAGGAATCAGCTCAAGGGAGTCACAGAGCCCTGGCAGACTCTGGAAGATCCCAAGATCAGCGGGCTCTGAATGTGGCCAGCCCTCGCCCATGCCACATGTGTGGAAGCAGTTCCTGAGTGAGGCACACGGAGCAGTGGTCTGCCACCTTGCGATGCTCAATGATTTGAGGCCCCTGAGGCCCCAGCTCCAGGAAAAGAACCCCAAGAAAGAATGAATTTTGGCAAGAATCATGTGCCTGCTCTGGCCTCACCAGAAGATCCTCTTTCAAGTGCAGGCTGGGCACTGGGCTGGGGGTGGGCTGGAGCTGGGCTCGCTGCAGTCTGGAGAGTCCCCAGCCCCTGAACCTGCCGCCCCGTCCTGAGCAGGAGTGTCTCACACCCACAGGTGCCAAGGCCTGATCCCTAGGACCTATCTGAGAGGCAGCATCAACCCAAGAATGGTGGGCCCGGTTCTGGCACTATGTGGCCGTGGGCAGTCCACTCCCTTCTCTGATTGTCCACCCCCTGCCCAGAAGCAGGGTCCTGGATCAAGAATTTCCCTCCACTCTTCCAATTCATCCTTGCTTGTTCTGCTCAGATGCTGGCCATCTCAAGCATATCCTCCACATGGACACCGGCCTGTGAAAGGAGCAGGCCCCCTTGGGATTGGCCAGCAGTTGGCCTCAGATCCTGGGCTGTGCCCTTTCTATGACCCTGCATCCCAGGTGCACTTGACTTTTGCCAGTCATTTCATGGTTCTGGAGGAGGCCATAGCATGGATGCCTTTGCAAGCGTGGGCCACAGCTGCATCCATCTCTCACCTCTGCAGGCTCAGAGTACCTTGCTGCTAGCTGTATCTCCCATTTGCAGGCAAGGGAGGAAGAGAGGGAAGCAGGAGGCAGGTTGACTCATCTGAAAGGATTGGGGTCATGGCCTTGATGTACCCCTCACCCAAATCCTACAAGGATAGACCCTCTCAATATGCAGCCTTTTGGCCTCCCTCTCCTGGTGACCTTGAGAAGGATCTAGGCTGGAGATGAACATGTGTATGTGCAGGGAAAGTCATGTATGAGCAGCAAGGCAGTGGCCACGTCAGTCCCTCCACACCTTGAGGACATGTGGTTGTGGAGAGGTGGGTCTCCCGTGGACACTGACACACATGCCCTTGGTGGCCAGCAGCTGGCTTTGCGGGATGTTGCCCTGAGGGTCTGTCATACGCTGGAAGAGTAGCCCACCCCCTGCTCAGCAAGGAGAGAGGCAAATTGGCATGGAAGACAACACGGCAGGGAAGAGGGGAACACAGAGTTGGAGGGAAGAGGAATTTTGAGCCAACCCTACCATAATGTGAATTTGCCTGTGACTACTGGCTTTGCTGGTCTCTAGGCCTGGACCGGAAGCTGATCATATCTGAGGCCTCTCTTGAAAAGCTCACTTCAACCTCACCCTGCCCCTCTTATCATAGGGTTTTGTTCTTGTGCACTTTATCTTGGGCCAAAACTCCCCCACTACCCTAAATTATCCCTTCCAGAGGCCCAGCAGAGATGGGGTGTTTGCCCTCTCCCTCCATGTGAGTTGCCCCAGCCCACCCTCAACCCCCATCCACACTGTGGCCTCAGCATCTCATAAGCTGCATCTCGTAAGCTGCTTTTTTTTTTTTTTTTTTTTTGTGGAACCGGGGATTGAACTCAGGCCCTTGCACTTGCCAAGGAAGCACTTATTCCACTGAGCCATCTCCCCAGCTCCCAAGCTATCTGCTTTGTCTCTGGATGACTTTTATCCTGGTCTTTTAAAAATTTTTTTTGTGGTACTGGGGACTGAACTCAGGCCCTTGCACTTGCCAGCCAAGCACTTATTCTACTGAGCTATCTCCCCGGCCCCTGAATGACCTTTATCATGCTCTCAAATGTAATTCCAGGTGAGCCAAGGGGCTGCTTTGCAGAGGGACACACTGGAAAAGTATGCTTACAGCTCAGGGTGATGGTGCCAAGGGGTTCAGTGGGCCATCATACTGCTAAGCCCTGATCTGGCTTTAGAAAACCCCCAAAATGGAAACCTGCTGTTAACGCCCATGCTCATCTCTGCTGAGGCCAGAGAAGAGAGGTCTTGGGGGTGGCTTGGTTTGTCACTGGGAAGAGGCCAAAGTTTTCCTGGCCAACACTCTCCTGGCCACTTCAGACATTCCTTCAGTCCTGGGGATGCCCTTCTCCTATTCCCGGAAAGCAACTTTAGAGTACAGGTTCCAATAGTCAAAGATGTCAAGACGGCCACCAGGCCCTGTTCCCTTCCCAGCTGTGAGCTGACTTGTTTCCTGTTTGGAGCCTCTGGCCTGGGAGAAGGATGAGGGCCTGAGACCAGCCCAGGTGGGCTGCCAGCATTAGCCCCACTCAGGCCTCAGCACACACTCAAGAGACTTCACAGTGTCTTTTTAGCCTTCTCAAAAAATGTCTCAATCTATGCGATTTATGTATACTAATGAGCTGTGGGCAATAAACGAAGTGTTGAAAGCACCAGAGTGTGGCTTTTGGAATCATGGTGGGAGAGCTGGGAGTATGGAAGCACAATGTGAAGGAGTGAGGGTTTCATAGAAAGACCGCTGAAGAAGGTGTCTTAGGCCCACGGCCTAGGATGGGCAAGGCTAGATGGAAGGCCAAGAGTAAAATGCAGGGAAGGACAGCGCATGTGAAGGTAAGAAGCTGGGCAAAGGGGACACATTGACCCTGCCAAAGGGTCCCCTTTACAGAGTTGCTACTGAGTGCTCGCCAAGGTTCCCAATTCAAGCAACCAGGGCATGAGGATTCCACTGACTCGCGTGCTGTCTATGCTCATGAGGCTGGAGGAGGAGTGAGAGCCATGGTTGTGCCGACTGCCTGTGACCAGGAGGACAAGTGTCAGAAAGTGGAAGGTGGAAAGGTATTGATGTCTGTGTGGTACACGGTCCCAGTCCTGGGAATTCTGCTTTCCCAATTCCTCCATGGTCCTTCGGGCCCAGGATTTGGCCACCTCCCAAGACCTCTGGATCCTCTTCTTCCTGGCAGCTCCCAGAGGTTCCCAAGCATCTTCCAGCCCTGCAGAGAGAAGCTGATGAAGAGTAGCAGAGAAACCATTCCAGTTAGTGTGAGCTAGATGCTGGTCAGCCCCACCATGGCCCAAGATGACTCGGTGACTTCTGGTGGGTCCCTTCCCTGAGTCAGCTGTTTATTCACACAAGATATTGAGTGACTTCTGTGTGGAACACTTTTATAACTGGGCTTTGCAGTCCTTATGTCACTTGCTGGCCTGCTGAAAAGACACAGAACCCAGATAAAGTGCGTAGCTAGACTCCTTTCTTGCCTGGCAGGTGTGTGTAGGTGTGCCTCCCCTCCTGGCCACCGGGCCTCTGTAGGATAGAGAGAGGGAGGGAGGATAGAGGGGGAGAGATGGGGGTCTGTACTCAAGGTGGTACCTCCAGGCCTGGGGGCTTCTGGTCTCCAGGGAATTTGCTAAGAGCACAGGCCACAGCCCCTATAGGGTACAAATCCTTGACTCTCAGGACAGGTGCAAATCCCTTCTGGGAGCTGTTTGTTGTTTTTAGCTATTTGGGGGTTCAGCTCTTGCCCAGCCCAGAGATCATTAACACTCCAGGAATGCAGTCTTCCCTGCTTGCCATGCCCACCCGCCTGGCCAGTAGGGCCTCCCTCTTCCCACTCAAGCAATGGCTAGGAGAGCCAGAAATCTAGGCGGTGAGGGCCATGATAAGTGGCCCTTTCCTGAGGCCTTAGGAACCTACCTCATTTTCAGAAGGGAGCCTCTCATCAGTCCCCTGGTGCTGGCGCTGCTACTTCTGCTGTCTCACCCGTTCTTCAGCCACTGGTTAACTCCTCAAACAGTAATGTCTCAGCCATTCCCCCAGAGCCAGCCCCTACAGGACCACCCTTCTCTTCAGTACCAAGTAGCCCTCAGGCCAGTGGCTAATCAGTATTCTTTCTCTGTCCTGCACCAAGCTAGCTCCTGACAGCCTTGAGTCTGCCTCCTTCCTGAGAAAGACACCTCCCCTCAGCCAAAACAAGAATCTTGGCCTTATGGAGGAGGAGTGAAGAGATGGAAAGGAGAGAACAAAACGGGGAGGAGGAGGTGACAAATGGACAGACCCTTCCTTGCAGACTTATATAAATATATCATCAGTCCCAGGCCCCCTGACATTGGCTCTACTCCTCTGCATAACAAGGAAGGAAAAAAGACACTGCTGCCACCACCCCTCCAGTTGAGCTCCACAAAGCTCATGGTTGTTAGAAGATAGGGGAAGATCCATGAGGGGCTGTGGACCAGCTGCCACACATCAAGGGCAAGTGAAATCTTGAGACCTAAAGTGGGGAAAGGCATCCTCCTTCCCTACTCACAGGGGGAAGTGAACACAGGCGGCTGCTGAGGACCCACATGGAAGCCACTACAACCGTCCCAATGGGGAAGATGGGGCCTGGGCCACCATGGTGGGGTTGTGGATGGGAGAAGCAGCAGAGAGTTCAGGATTGACCAGCTCTCCATAATTCACATGTGAGAGGTGGATGGGAGGAAGAGGCTGAGATACCCTAGGTTCTGCCTGGACAGCTCAGGAGAAGGATGTGTGGATTTTCTAAGCCTAGGAATAGAGAAGGAAGAACAAATCTGCAGAGAGGATGATGCAGATTCTTAGAGTTCCTGTGAGAGAACCCACTGAATCCCGAAGTTCAGACACTGAGGTCTCAGTGTCAAATACAGAATGTGACTGCATTTGGAGATAAGGACTTTTCAGAGGTAATAAGTTAAATGAGACCACCAGCCTGGGCCCTTATGGCTGGTATCCTCTCAGATGAAGAGATCAGGACATGCTCAGAGAAGGCGTGTGATCATGAAGACAGCTATCTGCAACTCAGAGGCTCAGAACAAACCCACCCAGGCTGTGGTGCTCAGTTCTGACTGCCATGCTCGGTTATGACCGCCTGGTAACTAACCCAAGAGAGAAGAGAAAAACAAGGAGAGTGTTGTATCTTAGGGGGCCAAGGGAGGAGAGTGGTACAGTAGGAGTTGTTTCCTGTTAACTGGCCCTGAGTGTGTAGAAAAGTGAAGACCAAAGCAGGTCCAATGAGAGGATCTCAAAAGAATGGTCTTGGAGGTGTGGTCGGGGCACATGATTTCCATGCACTGGGAAGTCACGGGCAAATGTAATTCTTTAGAGATTGGGTTGTAAGTTGAACAGAGACTTGGCAATGGCTGCAAGGTGACATGGACTTGGAAAGCACTTAGAAGGGAGACTCTGAGGTACTAGGCAGAAGAGGCTATGATGACAGAGCGGAGCAGGCCAGGAGTGAGCCCATAGGGGTCAGGCAGAATCTGGAGCCTGAGTCAGGGATCCCCCCAGCCAGGAGAAAGGTGTCATGGGCAGAAGGGTCGGTGGGCGAAGGTGGGTCATACGGGGTGAGGCTGTGGAGCTGAGAGAGAGGCTCTGCCAGGCCTGCCCGCTGAGCGAGGTGGACTCTAGGGGACGCAGGCTCATCTGCACTTGCTCTCTGCTCTTCCACCACTGGGAACCATCAACAGAAAGCTGGAAGATTGAGTGAGATTGGAGGATGTAGCCTTCTGTCCCTCCTGCCATCTGTGGCCTTTGCTCCACAGTAGGTCACAGCTCTTCTCTGGGGCCTGTCCCAAGCAGCTATTGTCTCCAGTTCTGGCCACCAAGCCCAATTCTTTGGGCCCGGGTCATGTGGGTCCCCCATTGGTACTAGCCCTGAGGCACAGCATCCTCTGTGGGTTTCAAGGATTAATTGTTCCCTTATTAAACTCTCCTCCATTGCCCTGTTGACGACACCTTAGACTGATCAGAAAAAAAAAAAAAAAAAAAAAAAAAAGCCTTCCCTTCTAGAACTGTCTTTTTTCTTTCTGAAGACTGAAGTAAGGGGAGGAGAGCTTTCAGGACAATGGTGACAGTCGGAGACCTCTCCTGTGGAGAGTTGGTGGGACTTGGCAATGGAGACTGAGCCCCAGACCCTGAAGGAGGCCACCCCACATGCTTGCCTGATGTTTTCACAGATTGACTGCAAGGGAAGGTATGGTCCGAGCAAGCATGAAACTTTATCAGGAAGGTATAATTAAGGACTAGGGGGCCATGTGGGGGATTACAGGGGACCATGACCAGGGGGTCTTGGAAGGCCCAGCACTGGCCATAGAGGAGACAGTGAGCAGGCTAATGAGAATGGTTTGTGATCTGATAGGAAAGGACTTTGTGACTCGAGAGAAGGCCCATTCAGAGCCTACAAAGCCTGGGGTGCTGGGTGCATCGTGGCCAGGAAGACCCTCAGCTGGTGGCTTGGACAAATGCGGGGCTGTGCCTGGGATGTGCCGCCACACGCCGCACACGTGCCCAGCACTCACGCACAGCCGCACGCCCACACCCACCCACACAGTCACACTTTTGCGCACGCCCACAGCCCGCCCAGACACTCCAAACACCCTCACATGCACTCACCCTCACACGAACCCCAGACAGCAGATGGGGCGCTCGGGTAATTGGTTAAACCTGTTCCCGATGTCTGGCTCCGCCTTGGCAGCGCCGTCTGACAGGAAAGCTGGCTGGGCCTGCACCACTCAGCCTGTTGGCCTCCCCACCCCCTCTCCCTGCAAGACTGCCCTGGAGCAGGGTCCAGGGGAGGCCTGTGGGCCCTGCGGGCTCCCTCCTGGACAGAGCCAAGTTCATTTGGCAAAGGCTACCCTGTGTCCTGTGGGAAGCAAACACCACACCTGCAAGGTGGTGACGCACAGATGCGGGGATGCTGAGAGCACAGCTTGTGCTGCTGCACAGGCCACGGGGACCAATCCTGGAAAGTTTTGTGGACAAGAGGATGTGGAAAGATTGTTGTTCCCTGAAGGCAAGGCCTGTGACTTCAGCCACAAGAGTTAGGAATAATTCCCCGTGTTCTCTCCACCTCAGGCGCATGCACCTCAGAGCTCTTCTTACATGGGCTCATAGTAGCCAGCCCTTCACTCTGTGGGGCCAGGACGCCGGCCCAGATGAGGGGTGGTGGCTGACCAGGCTCCTCGGGGAACGTGCGGTGGCAGCTCCCTCACACTGGGAAAGCCAGCAGGCCAATGTCCACAGTCCGCCTTGCCCTGTGCCTTTCTGCTCTCCAGGTAGGAGGGACTACTGCGGAGGGAAGGGAGCAGCAGTCTCGTCTTCTCCCCTTCTCAGCTGCATCTGCGTCTCTTCAAGAGAGACTTTGGTTTGTTCCCTGGAGAGGGCCCAAAAACTCCCAAATTAGCAAACCTGGCAAGCCCGCAGCTCAGAAAATAGTTCATCCTGATTCCATGTTTTTCAGGCTTACAGAAGCCTTTATTAATGAAGTCACAACACCAATATTTACCGTCTGCGGGAGAGGCACAACATGGGGGATGGATGGGACTGCAGCGGGGGACTCCCCACCCCACCCCACAGGCCTGGCTGGGGAGATTGGCAGGTTTCCCCGGGGTCCTTTCCAGCTCTTTATCTGTATGAGGGGGTGCTCTGCTATGATCTTCCCAGACCCTCCCCCGCGCCAAGCAGACAGGATCTAGAGAGGAGCAGCTCATTCATTCCCCTGTCCCCCACTGGGACCAAAAGGCTCCTCTTCGTGCCCTCAGCCTAGCTGTACATGCACACACCCCAGAGCTCACCCCACCTGCTTGGCCATGACAGAGTTACCTTGTGACTTATCCAGGTGAGGGTTTTCCAGATGTGAGGCACGTATTTCTGATAAGTGGAAATAGGGACAGAGGCAGAGGGATGGGGCAAAGCCCTTTGGTTTCTAGCGTTGACTAGACCCAGGTGAGTACGGAGTGCTCTGTGGTCTCACAGAAGGACCTGTGTGCTCGGATCTCTACATGCGGTCTGGGCAACAGGGCCAGGCCTTTTATGTCTAACACATTTCAGAAGGATCCAGCAGCTCTGGTGTGCTCACCTACAGCCCAGGTGAGAAGAACAACATAAAGGCACAGTGCAGCAAAGAGCCCTGGCTCACTGAGGGACTGAAACAGGCGAGACTGAGCAGAGGGCCACAGGAACAAGGTGGGAGAGGCAGAGGGTAGGAATGTAGTGGACAAGGGAAAGGGCCAAGGAAGAAGACAAGATCCTCTTTGGGTGTGAGGAAGAGAAACCTAGCTGCTGCATGGACCACCTCATCTGAGATGGTTTCATTCTAGACATTCACAGAAGCTGCAAGATGTCACATTCTCCTGCAGAGAATAGACCTGCTCCTGGCCAGGGGCAGGGCCAGCTGAGGAGGCCTGCACTGAGGTGTGTGGCTGGGAAGTCAGTCTAGATTCAGCAGGCTGGTAAGGGATGAATGGACTGGGGGGGATGAGGAAGACTACCGGGTTCCCTCTTAGCAGAGGCTGCTGAGAGACAGACGAGGGAGCCAAAGGGGAGTCTTACGAAGTAGATGTGAACCCTGGCAGAGACATGACGAGGAGGCAGGAGTAAAGGATGGGCAAAGGCAGGTGATGCATGGGCAGAGCCACAGGCTCTGAGAGAAGCCAGAGTAGGTGTCTCAGGTACAAAATGAACTCTGAGGGGCAGGAGGCAGACCAGGGGCCAGGTGACTCGGGACGTCATTAACATCAGTAGAGAGCTGGAGCAGAGGCTAAAGGACAGAGCCTGGGAGAGCACATGAGAGGTGAAGAAGTGGAGGCCACTCTCCAGGAGGGAAAGACAAGGCTACTAGGAGCATAGCTTCTGCTTCACCAGGATGAAGAAAATCTTATAGGACCAACGGAGGGGACAAAGGGACAAAATGAAGGACAAATGAACAAGGGACCTCAGGGCCCTGTCTCGGGAGCTATAACCTGCCCAGAGGTCCTCCAAGGATAGGTGAGTAGCCAGGTGGGGCCAGGACTTAGGGTTGGAGCGTTGACCTCCAACCCTGGTATAGTGGTACCACTATACTTCCCCCTTGGTTTCTGTTCAACTGGAGAAGCCACCCAAGTCTCTAAGCATGGACTCTGTCCTTTCCAAAAGAGCTCCCTCACTTGACTGTTGCCCTTCAAAATTTGGAAAGACCTGGATCTAGCCTCCCTCAAATCACGGATGGCTCTTCTCTGTATCTAAACTCAGTTTCTCCTGCTCTGGAGCTGGAGTTATGAGACCAGTGTAGACCATTAAACCAAAAGGAGAGGAGTCAGCTGATGACCTTGCCCCATCCAATTCCTCACCTCGGGCTCCAGGTCCTGGAACACACTTGCATACCATCCCCCACAGGCCCCAGAGCTGAAACCCACCACCCATCCTCTAGGGTTGGAGCTGGATGCCTGTGTCATTAAGAGAGACTTTTATTATTCCCATAGGGAAGGGAGACACAAAAGGATCACTAAGAACTACAGTGGGTGCCTGGAAAATAAATTAAAACTGAAATGCATCAAAACAAAAGGAAGATAAGAGAAATGGAGAGCGGCTGGGAGGCTACAGTGCCAGGTGGCCTGCCCGGGCAGGCAGGCTCTCCATGGATAAGGCCAACCAGTTCCAGGCCTCAGTCGGCCCATTTCCTGTCCTTCTGCTGGTGGTGGCCTCAGGCTCCAAGCTCCATGGGACTGTGACCCGAGGCCTCCCTGTAGCCTGGCCAGGGAGTGACCAGAGTCCAGCTTGGCCCCCCAGGGGCCTGGCCAGCAGCAAGCAGCACTCTGCCCTCGTGGGTTCGTAGTTGCTCCCCTAATCATTAGAGGTGACGTCGATGTCCTCCCCGTTGGCCTGCTTCGTGGCAATGCGCCACCGGTTGATGTGGTGCGAGCCTTTCTTCTTCTGCTCAGACTCTGGTCCTTCCTCCTCCAGCTTCTGCCGTTTGTACTTCGTTCTCCGGTTCTGGAACCACACCTTCACCTGGGCCAGGAAGGGAGGGGTCACAGGTGAGAAACACCCAGGAGGCCCCAGGGCAGCCAGAGGAGCCTCATCACTTGGGGTGAGCTGGGAGCCAAATAGGGAAACTGAGGCTGTTCAGGGCAGAGGATTTCTCCTCCAGCCAGCTGCCGCAGGATGGGTCTGATGGACCGCTCTTCCAGGTGCAAGTGAGACAGGGCAGGAAGAGGATCCTGGGCCAGAGAGGGGGATGGTTTTCCTTCCCTTCTCAAGCAAAGGTGAGTGAGGGGGTCTTAAAGCTGCCAAGAATCTGGTTTCTGCAGCCACAGCAAAGCAAGGAGCAGACGTGAAAGGGTAGTGAATACTGCTACTCCACCAGTTTCTAGAGACAACATAAGAATCGCTTCTTTGCAGGGTTGAGTGAACAGTAAAGACAAGAACATGTGACAAGACACAGGTGAGCTCCCAGGAAGCTCCTAGGGAGTGGACCCTTCACTCTGGCTATCCCCACACTGTACTACACAAAAAGACAGAGTAGATGTGGCTTTGTTAGAGGAGATGGCATGCACACCAAGAGCAAGACCCAGAGCAACAAAACCTGTCCTAAGTGTCCCAGGACCACCCCCGGAGACTCTGGCCCGCACGTTATTGGTGTCCTTCACTGGGAGACCTGGGATGAGCTGCACCAGCTGGAATCCCCCTCTCCCACATCAAGCAGGCAGCAGGGAGCCCCATTTCTTGGGTGCCAGCTCCTCAGCAAGCTCTTGTCCTTCTTGAGCAGATAGAATGGGAAGGAGGTATAGCTTAGACCCTACCTCAGAGCACAGCTCTGTCCTTCAGAGGCAGCTTCAGCCTGCTGCCCACACAGCACTGGTCTTTGTGGGAACAGGTCACAGGGGAGATCCTGAGGGACAAAAATCAAGCTCCCAGTTGAACACAGCGAGCCCTGCCTCCTCCTGACAATGCAAAGGTTGGGGTCTAAATAGAGACTGGTCAAACATCCCCCTTGATGGGTGAGGGGAAGACCTGGGACTCTGAGCTTCTTCAGGAAGCTCCTCCAGCCACAGACCCACCTCTTAATTATCTCTTTTCCTCCTCCAGCGTTTACTCAGGCCAGACCCAAACCTTATCCAAAGTTGGCAAAGGGAACTGGGCACCTACCTTGGCTGTCTCTTCCCTTCTCTGGGCTTATGTCCCTCATTCAGAGGAGAAATGCATTTGCAACCCTTGCAGCTCTGGGACACCTCCTGGATGGGGGCTCCAGAGGGTGCCCGGGGAGGGCATGCAGGGAGAGCAGGTTGCCAGGCACAGATAGTTCCCTGAAAACACTGACTCACTGAAAGGCTGTGCAAGCAGCATGCAGTGAGCCGTGGGCCTTGAGTGGTGTAGGCTCCTTAGTCTGGACAGCAGTGCTGGGCAGAGATCTTGGACCTTGAGCAGGGCTGAGAGAAGCTCTTAGAAAGGCTAACCAGGGTAGCCTCTGGGGCAAGCAATACAGCCACAGAAAAGCAGAGAGTAGACATGGAGGAGTCCTCAAGCTTGGTACGGTTTCACAGGCCAAGATAGAAGAGCCACCTCACACTGTCAGATGCTCTTCTCTGTCCTCTCCACTGCATCTTGCCTGGTTTCTCTCCTATAGTCCCCCTCTGCACCACCAGGATTCCCACTACACCATCTGCAACTGGCAACTTGATTTTAGGGCACTGGGGTAGAGACATCACAGCCAGCCACTGAAAGGAAAGCTGGCCCAGGAGGAAGCAGGATTCCTGCTAGGTGGATAGAATGAGGGCATGGGGTTTCTTCCCTCATTTCCAGGGCATGGTACATACCTGTACCCTGTGTGTCTCACCTCAGGTATGCACAGGAGGGAAGCAGATGCTCTGGACACAAGGCATCTGGATTCTGTGCCCACCTATTGTTGGGCATAGGGCTGGGCATGGACAGTTCTCAGCACAACCAATTGGCAGCCATCCCGGCCCCTGCCTTTAGCCCTAGAGCCTGCTGTGACTGTGCCAGCCAGTGGGTGGGTGAGCTCACCCTGCCTCCTGTGCACGACTCAGGGCTGGATGTAGGGCTGGGGTGTCATGTTTAAGAAGCCCAAGTGGGCTGGTCACAGGAGACCCCCAGGTGATAGTGGACGACCACTGGGACAGATGGTCCCTCCTTGGACCTTTCTCCCTCCCACACACACCCCCAAATCTTCTTCTGTGAAGGTGACCTGAGAGTCACACTGGCCTCTCACAAAATGGACCCAGAATACTAAGTACCCTGGCCCAGCAACACTGCCTCATAGAAGTAAAGCACCCATGTAGAACTGCAGGTACAGGGGATGCTCTCAGCTCAGCAGAAGCTTCTGGGCATACCAAATAAAAAGTGATGGGGACTATTGACTCCATGGAAATAGTGCAGTCAAGCAGGTCTCTAGAAACAAGGACCCAACACTTTCCCTTGTCAGCTCGGCATCTTCTGGAGAATAGCCTTGGGCTGAGTGTCCAGATGCTGTTTACAAAGACTGGTAATGGGGATGCTTATGATTTCATAATGTTAGTGACAAAGCCAAGATGTGCAGCATTGGCACATTGTGGTCACAGCCATGGGTAACAAAATCTATGCATAGGGGAAAAGATGAGAAAAACATGTATCCCAACTGTGGGCAGCATCCTTTCTTCTTTCCACTTTTGTGAAATTTCTTTAATGCATTATTAACAATTGTTTTTCTTATGCATGTGTGTGATGCTCGGGATTGAACACAGGGCCTTGCACATGCCAGACAAGGACTTTGCCACTAAGTTATACATCCAGCTTTAAAAAATGTTTGTTTTAAAATAGGGTCTCACTCAGATTTTGAGTTGGTCTTGACCTTGCAATCCCTCTACCTCAGCCCCCCAAGCTGATATTACAGGCATGTGCCACTACCATACTCAGCAACAGCTATTTTCACTTGAAAATAAAAAAGGCAATGAGCTCTGAGTATAATAGATAACAGTGACATAACATTTTCATTCATCAGGGCAACTCTGGAATCACCCATGGAGAACAGTGAGCCTAGATGGAAAGGGGGTCATATGGAGTGGCCACCAGCTCCACAGGAGCAGTCTTTCAGAGGCTGTCCCTATCTGTACACGTCTCCCTACCCAGCACCAACACACTGCTCACTCTTCTCTCAGCCCCCAAAGCACAGACAGAATGTTAGCTGGGGGATGCATTCAACCAACTGGACCCCTCTAGACTTCGAGAGAGGTTCTCTGTGGTCTCCCAAGTCCTCACTTCACTGAGTGTCTCTCAGTGAAGATCTGTGCTGTCAGATCTTTTCAGGACTCCCCACTTTTGCCGGAGTTCCTGAACCTGGAATACTTTCACTTGATGTTTCTGATTCTGTTCAGGTGCTCCCAGGCCCTTCCCAGAACCCAGCCCAGCAAAGCTCTTCAATGTAGGGTCATCCGCTGGCCAAGGTGACATGACCTAGCCCTGTGCTCTAGAGAAAAAAATGACAGGGCCAGACCTGGAAAATAGGAAGAATCAACAGAAGAGCAACTGAAGAATAATCAGAAAATGGGTTTGGAAAGCACTGAATGTTGGAGAGATGGGAACCTTGGTAGGGGGACTTATTTGGGGAACACTTTTACAAATGAGTCAATTCTTAATTTTGTGGTAGATTGGATCACCACCTCTTGAAGGAATAGTAGGAAAACTCATTGTTAACAAGAGCAAAGCTCAGCTTGAGTCAGACAAGATGAAGGTGAAACTACCGTGGTCGAATGAGCATGTTAGTTTTTTTAAAAAAACTGGTCGGGGGGCTGGGGACATAGCTCAGTAGAATAAGCACTTGCCTGGCAAGTGCAGGGTCCTGAGTTCAATCCCCAGTTCTACAAAAAATAAAATAAAATAAAGACTGGTTGGAGTATACATTATGGATGAAGGCATGCATATATTATTAATATGTGAGTAAATACACAAACCAGCCAATAAACAAGCAAGCTCAGCTCCACCCAATATCTTAGAGCAAATCACATTTTACTCTTGAATAATGTGCTGCTTTGAAGGAAGTCTAGATTCCTCATTTTTAATCACTCCTTCAACCTCATGCCTGCATATTTTCAGGTGAATACCTTCTCAAGGAGTTCAGATAACCTGATAAAGAACTTGTAGCCCTGACATAGGAACCTTCTTCTTATGTTCTACTGTTATTTGTTCTGCTTTAATTTAAGCATGGCTTCTTATTCTGCCATCCTCAGACAGAGAAAGTCCTTAGAATAGACAGCTTGGAGACATCAATCAAGTCACCCTTCAGTCTGCTGTCCTCCCTGCCCTCTCCTCTAGGGCTCTATTTCCTTTCATTTGCTCATGTCAATGTCCCATCTCAAGGGCAAGCCCAATGTCATGCTACACTCAATCCTTATCCCCCAAGCTGAAGTCACCTCCAACTCCATATCAACACTATGCTGTAACTCTTTCTATGTATTCTTATGCAGATTACTTTTTTAGGTGAGGGGTACTAGGAATCAAACTCAGGACCTTACACTTGCCAAGTAGGCACTGTGCCACTGAGCTATATCTCCATACCCTTCGTATCTCCTCTTCCCTTATCCCATCCTGCACCCTCATCCTCTCTCTCACGGAGACACCATAAAATTCACCAGCCTCTCCAAGACCATGTTTCTTGCCCCAGCTCCTCATAGAAGTACTCCAATCTTCTCTACCTCCTCCTCACCCCACTACACAGGACTCCTTGGAACATCAGAGATGCAGAAACTCTTGAAGAGAAGAGCCAAGACTTAGGGAAGAGACAGGTCATCACAGAGCTACAGAAAGCTAGTAACAAAAGTCTTGCAGGGAATTTTGGATAGCTCCCTCTTACCTACCCTCCAGAGAATGCCTAAGTAGAAGACTATACTCCTACCTCCCAGTACCTTCCTGTCTGCTCTCATGTCAAACCCTCCCCTTCCTTACCTCTAGTCTATAGTCTTATGCATCTCTCCAAGTCTTTCAGGTCAGAGGCCTCCTGGAATCCTTCTGCCCACTGAGCATCCTTAGCCTATAGCTCACCTCAACGGACTCCAGTCACTCATCCTTGCATGTTCTACAAGTGTCCACACTTTGCCTTTAGCCTCCACCACTGAATGAGGACTCTCCATGGCTAAGGATCACATTTTTGCATCCTTTTCCCTCACAACTCAGGTAAAGTCACAATTAGTCAAGGTCAGGGGAGATCTGCTCAGAGCAGAAGGTGCAGCTAGATACAGACCAATGGATTAGCCAGGGGCACCTCTATTCTTTCATTCTTGCTAAAATGAATACTCCCCCTCACATAAACACATACATACACATAGAAGCATTCAAGTAGCACGCACATTGTATGGCTGCCTCATAGCATCTCATATAATACCATCTGACCTTTGGGCATTGATCATAGCAAGCCCACCTGTGCTTCCTATTCATTACACACATGCACATGTACACATATGTACACACATTCATAGTACTTAAGTCTCTGATCTGACACAGGACTTAGTCTGTTCAACAAGTCTATAGGACTAAAGCTTAGATGGGTGCCTTCCCTGACACATTCAATGGCTGTACTATGACAGTGAGGAGCAAAACAATTAGGGCCAGATAGAAAACTGGCACTTGCTTGGCACTTTCCTTCCATTTCCCAAGTTGACCCATTGACCATCCCAGGTCAAATTCCCTATTCCTGGCTAAACATAAAGCCCTACACCACCAACAAAATAGCATTGTCAAGACTGGGCATGGTGGTGCATGCCTGTAATCCCAGCTCTTAGGAGGCTGTAAACAGGTGGATCGCTACAAGTTGGATCTAGTAGTGAGACCCTGAACACCCTGTAGACCTTTCCCCCCCCAAAAAAAAATAGCTTTGTTTTCTTACCTCCCAGCCTCTGATACTGAATCTTGAAGTACTCACCCTCCACTGCTTAATCTTTCCAGAAGTTTTATCCACAAACAAATGTTTCTAGTATTTAAGTCAATCAGCTATAAAAGTGCATGGAAAAGAGAGATCGAGTGATTGTGGAAGGTGGACAGAGGCAAAATGCAGCAAGAGGAATGACTGATTGCACTCACAGGTGTGGAACTGAAAGAAATGTGTTTATTCATTTGATACAAGTTTATTGAGTATCTATTCCATGCTTGGGCACTGAGCCCAACCCTGTGAGAAACAGACAGGCTTGGCCTCAGCTTCCCACAGCCAGGATGCTCAAGGCTACCGTTCCTCAGGATCATCCAGAGGGCTGATTTTATTTATTTATTTATTTATTTATTTATTTATTTATTTATTTTGGTACCAGGAATTGAACTCATGACCCTGCTCTTGCCAGGCAGGCTCTGTGCCACTGAGCTATATCCCCAACCCCTTATAGGGCTGTTTTTTAAAACTTTTTCCTGGACTCTATTGTGTACCCATTAAGAGAATCTCCTAAGTGAGCCCAGGGAATCTGCATTTTAAGATCTGTCTGAGATGCATGTGGCTGAGCTATGGATTGATATTGGTACATGACAGATAATTAAACAAGTAATAACATCACAATGTGATGCATATTATAGTTACAGGCAATATACTGTGAGCTCTGAGAAGGTGGAGGAGAGGTTATTTAGAGATACAGAGAAGTAGAATATAAATGAGGCACCGAAACCAAGGGCTGGAGAAAACCCTGGAATTTATTTCACTCAGTGGCACAGATACAGCAACAGAGGCCCAGAGAGAAGACAAAGCCATAGCCCACAGGATGGTAATAACCATCAGCTGACGTATAAATACATTGCCAGTTATAATAGCTCCATTTAGATGGAAGTTTGAGATGGATAGACACAGAAGATGAAATGAAAGAGATAATCAACAGATGGGTAAATAGCAGTTGCTGTTAGGAAGAACATGTAATTAATAGAAAATAGGAAATAATTTATAAATTAGCAGATGTAGATGGATAGATATAAAACAGCTATCCATGAGCAGATTAGAGAGCTCTGAGCTACAAATGTAGTTACTGACAGCAGAAATATATAGCAGGGACTGATGGAAGCAACTGATGTCAGACAAATAGTTGATAGCTAAAAATGACAGCTATGCTTGCCTGGTAAATACTGAGAGGTGGATAGAATGACTAGTGAATGAGACAGCCTCGGCTGAATGATAAGTTATGAGGACAACTCTGATCATGGAAACCAGATGACACAGGAAGAAGACTGGCTTTGAGGATACCCAGCTTTGGTCCCCATTAGACCACTGACCTGACATATTTCTTTAAACAAGGGGTATAGGAATTAATATTATTTGAGTTCTTAGGGCCGGGATATAGCTCAGTGATGCCTGCCTGGAAAATTCAAGGTCTTAAGTTTGATTCCTGCTACCCCTCCATAAAGAGTCTATTAGGTGCCTGTAATCTTTGCATGACTTATCTGAATAGAAAACCAGAAGAGGCTGGGTGACTTGTCCAAGGTCACCCCATTGGTTAGCATAGAGGTTTGAAGTCAGAGCTGCCTTGCAATGGGCAAAGGGGTGCACTTCATTTTTACATTTTTTAGGATCTTCCCCTGGAAAGAGATGTGGCCACTATGAAATTGCTCATGCTTGAGTTGTATCATTTTTTTGTTGTTGTTCCTATGCAAATATCAGCTCATTTTACAGAGAAAACAAGATTCACCATGGCTTCTTATAATAAATCTGGGTACATTACTTTATTCTATCTGGTTTTATCTTCTATATATGCTTGGAACATCTCAATAAAAATGAAGGCACCAGTCCACTTCCTAACTGGCATTGTGAGGCACAAATATTGACAGGCAGCTAGATTCAATTTGAAAGAAAGTTGATTAAAAATGCTCTCACTGAGCTAAAAAATGGAAAGTTTAAAAACAATGACTTTATTTCAACAAGTGCTAATCTGTGAGTGGTGGGATTACAAACTGTTTCGTTTTTTTACATTTCTGCAATTAAAATTTAATAAATATTACTTTCTAAAATGAAGTTAATTATAAACACCCTTTCTAAGTTGACACCTTGTTTTATCTTTTTTTTTGTCTTTTTTGAGACAGGGTCTCACTATGCAGTTCAGGCTGGTCTTAAGCTCACTTTGTAGCTCAGGCTGGTCTTGAACTCACAACAATCTTCCTGCCTCAGCCTCCCGAGTACTGGGATTACAGGCATGCGCCACCACGCCCGGCAATAAGGTTTTGTTTGTTTTTGGTGGAACCAGGGATTGAACCCAAGTCCTTGTGCTTGGCAGGAAAGTACTTGTTCTACTGAGCCATCTCCCCAGCCCCGACACCTTGTTTTAAACAATAATTTTTAAAAGCTGCTTGCCAGGAGCGAAAAGAGGTGTTATTAATTTATCTTTTAAACATAGCTCACTTTTTAAACAACTAAAAAATTAACTGTTGCTTTGGGAGAATTTTCTCTGCAGTTAAAACAGCCCAGGAGCAAATCTGAAAGTGAACGCACGGGTCCTGCGGTGGAACCGGGAACCATGCGATGACTGCTAAGCGGGTTATCAGATACACACTGCAATAGATGCCAAAATGCCAAGACCAGCAGGGCAGATGGGGCCAGAAAGCTGGGGGTCCAGCTCCCCCAACAGTTTATTTCCCACCCTAGCTGCCAGTGGGAGACCCCTGGCGGGCCCCTTCCCACAGTGCCGGGAGGGCAGGTGGTGGTGATTTAGTAGGGAGCTAGATGCGCAGGAAAGGCAGAAGGTGAAATGCCAGCGGGGCTTGGAAGTTACCCCTCTCATCCACAAATCTGGTAACTGGCAGGGACAGGCCTTTCAGGACACTAAACCCCGCCTCTCAGGCAGCACCTGCACTGAGGATCACTGGGCCAAACAAGCATACCGGCCTGGGCAGACCGAGAGCCTATGATGCTGCTTCCAGCTAGCATATATTTATGGGAAAGTGCTTTCAAGGAACCCAGTCTGCCTTCTTACAACCCCCATCTACTTTTTAAAAATTGTTCTTGCTATAAATCACAAAGATGCTACGTGGTCATTGTAATCGCACCCAGTTCAAGTACCTCTGTCCCCTCTGGAGTTTATCCCCCCGGGGCCCCTGTCCTTGGCACTATAGAGCACGCCGAGTGCAGGGCCTACTACTCTCCCTTCCTCGCCCTCCCTGCACACATCTCACCCTCGTCGGCACACACCACAGCCCCGGGAGCCCCAGTCCGTGCTGGGACCATGGCCATGGCCGCAACAGGAACTGGCCTCTCCCTGGCTCAGTCCTTGGGCTTCGGACAGCTGAGGCCTCGCTAGCTTCGCCCGTGACCAGCAGCGCAGCCAGAGCCGGGAAAGCCAGGTCACCCCGCTGAACGGCGAGCGCCCCACGCGGTGGCCGGCCGTGCGCCGCTGCAGAGATACCCGGGCTGAGGTCGGTGCCAGAGGTCCCGGTGCTGCCCGCGGGCTCTCGGTGCCCTGGGCCTCCAGAGGACCTCCGGGAACCTACTCCCACAGACGTGTGTGCATCTCCTGCTGCGCCCATGGCACTTCTGTGAAGTCCTGCGCCTCCGCAGGCGAAGCCCGGTGGGTGGGAAAGGGCGAGGAACAGGGGCGCCGCAGGGGCGGCTCTCGGCGTGAGACAACTCCAGGCCAGCCGGAGGCCCGGAGTCGCTGCACCGCCCGCCCCACCTCCTCGGTTCGAGGCTCGCCCGCCGCGGGGCAGGGCACGGCCCGGTGATAATTACCTGCGTCTCGGAGAGGCTGAGGCTGCCGGCCAGCTGCTTCCGCTCGGCACCCACCACGTAGTGGTTCTTCTCGAAGGCGCGCTCCAGCCGCAGCAGCTGCGAGGGCGAGAAGGCCGTGCGGATCCGCTTGGGCTTGCGCGCGAAGGGGCCGTGCAGAAGCAGCCCATCCTGGGGCACGTCGCTAGCTGCGGCCCGCCGCCGGCCGCCGGCAGCGCACGCATATACAGACAGAAAGAAGGGGCGCCGTGAGCCGCAGCCTGGGGGGAGCCCGCCAGGTCCGGCCTCCCCCCAGGCTCCGGCGCCCCCAGAACACTTGCGGCTCTCTCCAGTCTTGACACCTTGTCATCTTCTCTATTTTCCCTCTACCTCCTAAATCTACCCTGCTTCCCAGCATCTCCCCATAAACGCCTAGGACGCATGGAATCCCAGAGCTCATTCCGGGACCAGAGGTGAGACCAGGCCTGGCGAAGTGTCCATCTGCCCTAAGCCACACTGCCCAGAGCAACCCACGAGGCCGAAGGGTGCAAAAGACCCTGAGTTCCCTTTCTCTGTCCTTTCCCTGCCTTCTCCTTGGCCCCCAACGGGTTAATTAACTGGCCATTTAACATCTCCTCCCAGGAGGTTGGAGTAAAGGCAGGGCTGGGTGTCCAGTGATAAAGGGAGCAATGATATGCAGATTCAGAAACTAGAAGCTAGGAATCTCCCTCCACACCTGCTTAAACTAGACTTGTAGCAAAATGCCCCGGCAACTAGCCCCTCAAAAACTCCTGCTAACCGGCCCAAGATTTAGCTTGCGAAAGAAGGAGTGCAAAACTAGGTCAACCTTTCCAGAAGCCCCTAGAGATCAGGGCTGTCTCGTCCTAATCTGTCTGGAGGTAAGTCCAGCTACCAGGCTAAAACCCAGTCTTCACAGGAGATCCTTACTGTTCCCTCATGAGAAAAAAACCTACTTTGCCCCTATATAATCTCATACTCAAGAAACAGGTAAATGAACATCTAGATGTCATCTTTCTAATATGTATATCAATACAGGTTTCTGCACGGACATGTATAAATATATGCTGCAGCCTCCCTACTTTCTCATTTATTGTATAGAATTATTGAAGTGTGATTGTACCCTGGCAAATGTTGGACTCAGTTCCCACACTCAGAAGGATTAGATAAGGCTGAAGTGGTGCTCAGGGAGCATTAAAACCTAAAACAGGCATCCACCCAGTGTCCCAGTCACAGCAATCCCCCTACACTCATCCGCACTGGGCCCTCACATGATTTCTGTCTTAGCTGCACATGCTCGCAGACCCAAAACAAGCTCTGACAACATCACCTATGGTTTCTCACACAGTGGCATGTAACAGTCCCTCTGACCCACCAACAACATAAAGCCCTGGAGAAGGAATGTTTTGACAAGAGTTAGCTGTTGAGACTAACTGATCCAATTAATTTCTTCAGAGGTGGCTACTGGTTTGACTCAATTTGACCTGCTGTTTTGCTTTTAAGACAATGATCTGGACAATTCAGTGGCGATCTTCCATCTCTGGAAACATCTATGTAAGTGAGGAGAAACACATCATGGAGATGCTATTGCTAATGTTCTCTGGATAACTGTGTGTCTCTGCTGGTAAAAACCTGCCTGACCTTACTTTCTCCAAGTCCCTTGGCTTTAGATTTGTGCTGGCTAATTTTATTGGAATTTGTGGTGGAATGTGACTACCAAGAATTGAGGGACTACTGCTTCCAGGGAGACAAGTCATTAACTTCCAGTCACCATCTCCATTTCAAGCAGCTAGATTTGTGCTGCTACGAAAGGGGGGGAAATAATAGCACATGGAAGTGATGGAGACAAGGGCCCACCAAGGCATTCAAGGTGGAGCAGGCCCTGCTTGAGGCCTGACTGAAGAAGAGAGGCTTACATGGGGTGGTGGAAGGACAGAGACAAGAGATGTATTGGGCCATAGAAGGCAAAGAGAAGAAAAATGAAGTCTGCTCAGGCAGAGTATGAAGGATTGAAGTCTCTGGGGGTAGACTAAAGGCAAGAAAAGGTGGAGAAGGCAGATAGGAAGCTTCTTATTCTTGTCCAAATGAATTGCTTCAGCAAACAACATTGTTCTGAGTTCTAGTGAGGTCTCCAAAGTAGTTTTCTTTGACAAATGAACCAGAAAAGGAAAAAAAAAAAAAAAAAAAATTTAAAAATGCTAGCTCATTCCAGCAGTGTTTGGTTTTCACTGCCAGCTGGCCTACCATGGTCAGCAGTGAGACACAGCACAGAGAGGCCCCACAGGTGTGAGTGAATGGGGCGCAGAGGTGTTCTGAGTGGGGCTGAGAAGGCAGGGCTGCAGTCTGCTGTGCCATGTCCTCCTTAATGGTTGTTTCCAGTCAGTCACCTGTATGGTGGGGTGGAGTGTCTGTTTTTCTAAACCCAGAGTGAAGGATGGAAGGAAGCTCTGTCCTGACATACACTCTCTTTGCCTCCAGCCTGGCTAGTTTTGGGGAAAACTAAGTTGCTTGGGTTCTGCTTCACTTAAAGAATGGTCCCAGTTCATCCCAATGTCCTGTCTTGGTGTCCATCTGCACTTGCAGGAACACAGCAATTCTTTCAAGCCAACATGAAGGAGGAGGAGGTCGGGAAATTATCCAAAAATGCTGATAAATGATGATAGGTTGATTCCAAAAGAAGCAGGGCTTTTCTCAGTAAGAAGACGTTTAGTACAAAACTAACTGCCATGAGGCGCTGATCAATTGTTACTTGTTTCTGAAAGGACAAGAGTGCCTTAAATTTCTAGCTACCTAGAATTTTTTTTTTTTTTTTTTTTTTTTTTTACTCTAACCTGTGGGAAAGGTTCATTCAGTCCTACCGCCTCCAGCCATCCCCTCCCTTCAGTTCCCAAAGCTGGACCGCCCGGGACAAACCAGCTTGGAGCTGGGATGCAGCTTGTTTGGGTGACAGCAGTAATTCCAGGTGTGAGGATGTGTTGTCAGTTTCAGACTAGGACAAGCAGAAAAGTGGAAAGGAGCTGTCACAGCCTTCCCCGGAGTTAGGAACTCAACATTTCTCACCCCACTGGTTTTCCTACAGCCTCTGAAAGCCTCTTCAAGGCAATTGCTAGCTGGGAACTAGCAATAGATACTCCCAGGAATGAGGCGACAGGAAGCGAGGGCTAAGGGTCCAAAGCCTTGGGCTGAACGGCTGGCAGTCCTCTGGAGAGGCCGCCACCGGCCGGAGGCTCCAGGCTGGATTACCGGGCGGAGGGGCCTGGGGCTATGATTGGGAGAAGCAGGCCAAGCAGCGGAGATTACCTCCTTCCCCTCCCTCCCGCCGGAACAAAAGCACCCTTTGAAGCTTCGGCCCATTAACATCGCTAGTCGGAGAAGGCTAGGTCTCTCACCGCCCTCTCCGGGTGTTGCTCTCTTGCCTGGAAAGTTCTGAATCTCCAGGAAATAGCCCCAAAAGGCAGCCAATCTCGCGCTTCGCGGCGATTCCTCTCGCATGGGCCTCGCGAGCTGCCGGGGCTTCGAGGTCTTGATCATTCGGCAGTTCGGGATTTTCCTCTTCCACAATCTCGCTTAGCGGAGAAGCGGCTTCCCAGCGCGCCGGGACCGCGCAGCCCGAGAGCGCAACCAGCAGAGCGCAGACACGTTTCCTTTTCGTTCGGGTAGGGTTTCGTTTCTTGCTTTAAAACGGACTGAAATGAGCATCGCAGAGACCGGGTTCTCTACAAAACGCGGCGCCGGAGGCTGTGGGACCGCTCCGCGCTCAGCCCAGAAGCCCGGCAAGGACTGAAGGATGCAAAGCTGCGGAGGCGCGCTCGGGCTGCCGCGTTGCCTGGCCAGAGTACCTCAGGGATTTGTAAAGTCCTTCAGTACGCCCCGAATTTCTGAGTAAAATAGTATGGCCACACTTGGCTCCATCTCCGCGTCCAGATACGGTTCTTGAGAGAAAAATCCAACTGTGCCACTCGACAACGTGCCCGCTGGGACTGATGGCACAGGAAACAGCGTCAGTTTCCGAGGGGATTTTGCCAAGAATTTATCCCCGGCCTCACCTGGCTGGGGATACCAAGAGCCAGAGCTGGATCTCTCTCACGACGTCTCCTGTCCTCTGTGACCCTGGTCCACTCGAAAGAGGCCGGAGGTGTAAAATGTGGTGCAAAAAGCATGGGATGCGGGATCCGAAGCGGAGGGCGGTGCCCGAGTGGCCACCTCCGGTCAAGCAAAGCAGCTGCACAGGGCTAGGACTTACCACCGCTTCTCCTCAGAGCCCCTGTGCCCTTAACACCTCCCTGCCCATCCATCGCAGGCTCACGAACTACCTGAGGGCACCAGATTTTGAGGTCCAGACTAAGGATTGATACTATTTGGGATGGGGGTAAATTCAAATGAAACCATATTCTGTCAGTAAATATTTATTTTTAAGTGACAGTAACTTTTCCCAAAGTGGCTAACATCGTATTTCTTTCCTTTCCTTTTCTTCTTCTTTCTTTTTTTTTTTTTTTTGGATTGAGATTTGGAAAAATCTTCAAAACCCTGAGAGGAGAAGTCTACCCACAAAAATTCTTATTCAAGTAATTACTTTCTCAGGCTCCATGGAATCTTCCAGGTAAGTATCTATTGGCTAGGTGATACTAAGAAAACTGGACCTCGGAAAGCAGCTTTTTCAATCAAGCAATTATAGCTAAAGCTCTAAGAAGTAATTTTTCCTTTGCTGTGTAATTGTACCAAACATCTGATTTGCTTTGGTTGTAGAGACTTTGCTTACCATCAGTTTAGCTCCAGGAAGGGAAGCTCGAGCGCTGTTCTTTTCATCATTTTACTAAAAGCGGAATAACCTAGCTTCCTCTGAGCAATGGAACCTTACACATCTAAGGTCTAGTCTACACTAACAAAATAAAACCGGGAAATAAAGCAACTAGAGTACAAACCAAGGCCACAAAAGAGAGAGAAAGAAAGAATCTAACAGATTCAAGAAAGAAAAATAACGAACTCCAACAAATAAAACTCTTCTTTGGGAAAGTGAGATAATTCAAGCGTGTGTGTGTGTGTGTGTGTGTGTGTGTGTGTGTGTGTGTGGCCTATGGGGAACCTTAACTAGCAAACCTAAAGCTGGGTGCAAAGTAGGGGCTAGGACTGGCTACAACCTTAAAAGCCCTCTGCCCACACTCCCTGCTCAGGATGACAGTCCTCGGTCTGGCAGCAGCCGAATGGACTCCTCGAGGTGGCCAGCGATGGGAGGAAGCCAGTTTGCTTATTCAAACCTTCTTCACTTTGGCTATGAAGGGCACGTGTGTCTTGAAGAAAGCTGGCCAAGGTTGCAGAGAAACATCCCAAGACACCAGAGCACTCCATACTGAACATTAACTCTGCCGTTCGCCCTACCCGCTGCTTTGCTTCCCACCTGGCCGGGCAAGCAGGTGGACTTTACCCTGTCCTGACGCCCCAGTGAGGGCTGATCCCTGGATGTTGGTGGTGAACGTGAGAGCAAAGTATGGCTCTGGCTCAAGCCGGGGCGTGGGAGGACAGCCAGCCTTGAGCTCTCGGGGCCAGGACCAGCTCAATAGGGAGAGAGAATAGGCCGACCGAGCAAGGCCAGGCATGGAGACAAGAATGTGCCTGGGTTTGGCGTCCGAACCACTCTCTATCCTGGGAAAGCCTGGAGGTCCTAGCCGAGCTTTCTGGGCGGGAGACCCGCGGGCAGAGCGCAGAGGGATCCCGCGGGGCGTCACTGTGTTTGGGAACCAACCTCTGCGGACCCGGACCCTTCTCAGCAACTTCTCAACAGTCCACGCACCCCAGCCTCCCTCGCGTCCTCGCCTCACGGATGCGGGCCACCCGTGCTGGTGGGCACGGCGTGGGCACTCACCCTGGAAGCGGTGGCCGAAGAAGCGGTTCCGTAGGACCCAGGGGTAGAAGTGGAGAGGGTCCCGGTGCTGGGCGCCGAAGAAGGAGTGCGGGGGCTGCAGCGGGGAGGCTCCCAGCTGGTGCGCCGGGTGCACAGTCAGCGCGGGGTGGTTCATGGCCTCGGGGAAGACGAGCTCGGGCCCTCCGTAGAGCGAGCGGCCGGCGCCCGCGGCGGCTGCGGTCGGAAAGCCGCTCACGAAGGCTGCCTCGGCCGCGCTGGGGTGAGGGTAGTTGAGTGCCGTGGGCCGGAGCGGTTCTTCTGAGGCAGCTGATGCCAGGGGATGGGAGCCTGAGCCCCCGCCGCCGGTGCCCCCGCCGGTGCCACCGTCCTTGGCTACCAAGGACTCAATGGTAAAGCCCCGCTTGGCCGCGGGCTGGAACATGATCGCGGCCGCCGTAGCCGAGCGAGACAGCGGGGCTCTGGGGAGCGCTCCGCGTCCCGGCGCTACCGCCTTGCGGGGTGTGCACCCAGCCAGGCACATGCACACACACCCGCACCCCTCAGCTCCTCTGCCCGCCCGCCCGCGATCGGCCCCCGCCGGCGAGCCAGGCGCCGGGCAGTGCGGGTTGTGCTAGCCCTTGGCGTGGGGTCGGGCCACCGCGCACGGCCGGGAGCGGCGGCCCCTGCAGCCGAGCTGGGAGCTCCTGGCGCGGGCAAGGGTGCTCGCTCGCACGCTGCCTGCGGTACTGCTAGCCGCTTCAGTGGCCCGAAGACTGAGCCCAGCTCCCTCCCTTGCAAGTGTAGCCAGGTCGACCCCAGCCCGCGATCCTCACAGCACTGCCCCGCCGGGCCTCGGCCACTGCGCTGCTTGGCTGGAGTTAGCGGGCACCTGCCCGGCGCTCGCCCATTGGCCGCCGCTCACCTGCCCCAAGGTGGGGGCGGGGCGGGGCGGGGCGAGGGACTGGGGTGGAGAGGGAGCCTACAGTCGTAGGGAAAAGCCGGACTGGAGCCTTTGGGGGACGACCTACGCTAGAACCACCACGGTCAACACCACTGAGACTACCCTGGCTTCCCCTCACGACTCCGCCCTTCTGCTGAGTCTGATGACTGCAGTGGCCGTCTCACCCCACGCTCAGGTCGAAGGAGGTGTCTAAAGAGCCTGGGACTTTGGATAGAAACTTCATCCCCTCTTCCCACAGTGCAACCCAATTGAACCCTCTTCCTTTCGTCCGGGGATGTTGATTTATTCTTAGAGAACTTGGATTCCAACGTAGGATGGGTGTTTGGGATTGAACAAATCGGTTCGCTTGAGAACCAACTCCCTGCGTCTTTGACCTGACGCACCCTCTTGCTCATGCACATCGGTTTCCAGAGGGTGATCTGCTTTGTTTCGCGGTTTTTGGTTGTTATTAAGGACAGCTCCGGAAAGGGGACGCTCGATCTTTTCTCGAGGAATCAGCTCGGCCCCGCGCGACCCTTCCAGCAGCAGCGCGCCGCGCTCCAAGCAGCCCACATTTACCTGACTACCACTGGCTCAGACCGGGACACTGGGCCTCGGCGCAGGGCGATCTGCTTTCCTTGCCTTCTCTATTAGTGGGACTCTCTATTGTCTGGGGCCTCGAGGTCTTTGTGCCTTGAACTCGAGCTGGCCAAGCAGCTCAAGCTGGCCCCAAGAGGAGACGCCCACCGCCTGGGACGGTCAGCAAGGTCAGCAGCAGCCTGGACTCCCCGACCTTCACCTTCTGACAGGTCTGCTCTGGTCAGTTTCCATTTCATGCACTAATTACCCCGCGAGTGAAAAGGCTGTTGGCAGTAAGAGCTTGTACTCCACAAACTTTTCCCTCGAGCTTGCCAGGCCGCAAGAAAACGCAGCGCCGGGGCCTAAGGGGGCCCTGGGCGTTGATGGGAGGCTGGATGCTGGACTGCAGTTCTGCTTTCTCGTCGCTGCCAGGGTCAATCCGAAAGGCCCGACACATTCTCAGAGCGCAGATCCTTAGCGCCGGGGTGAGGTAGGAGGCTGTGCGCAGCGCCACTCTGTGGGACTCCAGGCCGGGTCTTGGCAGTGGCCGGTCAGAGAGCTAGGAGCCTGCGTCCCAGAGACCGCTCCGGGGGCCCTCGCAGCTACAAAGCCGGTTAAAGTCTATTTTCCACTCGACTGGTTCAAAAAGCCCCCGCGCGCCAACGCCGTTCCGGCCCCCTTGGGCGAGGTGGGGAGAGAACTGGGGGGGCGGGGGCGGCGGCAAAGGAGCCGCACCCTGGAGCCCTGCGCGTCCGGGGCTACCCGGGACCAGGCAACGTGGTAACGCCCCAGAAACGCCTTGGGAAGGAATTGCTACCTAGTGTTGGCAAATGCCCGCGTCTCCGACTGATCTCTACGAATCTTTTGGGCTGATGTGGTGGTCTGACCCCTCCTCTCCATTTTTGTCTCTGACTCTCCAATTCCGCGTTCTCCAGCTTCCTTGCCCCCATTAGCACCGTATTTTTTTCCTCCTCCTTTGCCCCACCCTATCTGGAAAGCACCTTCGGGAAGAGGACCCAAAGGGACGAGGCGTGCGGGGCAGAAGCACAGAACCAAGAGATTTTCATTCTCCAGGGAAGCAGATGATAGCAATTTTGTTGGAGCAAATTCACTGCAGGGACGTGCGTTCAGTTGGATAAATGTTGCCTGGGCTTATACTTTGCAAAGTAAGGACCAAGTGCTGCAGTCTGTGATACAGAAGACCGGAGCCAAAGCCAGTTGAACCTGGTCCCAGAGCCTTGCTCCCTTTGGAAGAATCCTATTGGACCAGCCTCAGTTCCTTCCTCTCCTGCCCTCAGCGGAGGCTGGGCATTAACTAGGCAGAGAGAGGGGTTTGGAATCTACCAGACCATTCATTCCAGACTTGCTTCTCTGAACACATCTATTTTCATCCAAGCTTGCTTCTATCTAAATGGACAGACCTCTATAGTACCACCTTCCTAGTATTTGAGGAATGTCATTAACTGCATTTTACAAATTAAATAGGCCACAGATGACTGGGGTCTTAATCCCGTCACAGTCTGGGTTGGGGTGGCACAGCCCTGTAGTCTTGCCCTGGATGAGTTCCACCCTTATTCCTCTCTATGCAGGCTGCTGCAGCAACGCTCCCAGATTGGTGCCCACAGCTGCGGGGCTCAGTGGTTGGGTGTGCTGGGAGAAAGGAGTTTTCACTATGACCTTTCCTATTTTTCTTGTCTTTTT